>JAWKAJ010000426.1:0-14696 GCA_033816785.1 Picus viridis
CTGGGAAGGGAATTAGCAAGTCTCATTGACAGGGCTTTAAACTAGCTTCGAAGGGGGAGGGTCGGAAACCAGTGCCCTCAGGCAGGAGTCTGGAGGTGATAAGCTAGAGCTAGAGGTGAAACCAGCAGCCCAGCTGCAGTGCATGTACACTAATGCACGAAGCATGGGTAACAAACAAGAGGAGCTGGAAGCCTTGTTGCAGCAAGAAAGTTATGATGTAGTTGCCATCACAGAGACGTGGTGGGATGACTCGCATGACTGGAGCGCTGCAATTGACGGCTACAGGCTCTTCAGGAGAGACAGGCAAGGAAGAAGGGGTGGAGGGGTGGCCCTGTACGTCAGGGAGGCACTGGATGCTGTTGAGATGGAGATCAGGGATGATAGGGTTGAGTGCTTGTGGGTGAGAATTAGAGGGAAGACCAACAGGGCAGACATCCTGGTTGGTGTCTGTTATAGACCACCCAACCAGGAGGAGGATGTCGATGAGGCATTCTATAGGCAGCTTAAGGCTGTCTCAAGATCACCTGACCTCATTCTCATGGGTGACTTCAACCTGCCTGATATCTGTTGGGATCTCAACACAGCAGAGAGGAGGCAGTCTAGGAGGTTCTTAGAGTGCATGGAGGACAGCTTCTTATCCCAGGTGCTGCGTGAGCCTACCAGGGGTAAGGCTATGCTTGACCTCCTCTTCACCAACAGGGAAGGGCTGGTGGGTGATGTGGTGGTCGGAGGGTGTTTAGGCACCAGTGACCACGACATAATAGAGTTTTCAGTATGCAGCCAAGCCAAGAGGGGGAGCAAGAAGACCTCCACTCTGGATTTCAGGAGGGCAGACTTCAGGTTACTCAAGGAGCTAACTCAGAAGGTTCCTTGGGAATCAGCCCTTAAAAACAAAGGGGTCCAGGAGAGCTGGACCTACTTCAAGGAAGAACTATTGAAGGTGCAAGAACAGGCTGTGCCGGTGTGCCGGAAGATGAGCCGCCGGGGCAGACGGCCAGCCTGGATGGGCAATGAACTTTTAATAGAACTTAGGGAAAAAAAGAGGGTGTATCATCTTTGGAAGAAAGGGGAGGCAACCTACAGAATGTTTAGGGATGTTGCTAGGTTGTGCAGGAAGAAAATTAGGGAGGCAAAAGCCCATTTAGAACTTAGACTGGCCTCTGCTGTGAAGGACAACAAAGTCCTTCTATAAATACATCAATAGCAAGAAGAAGGGCAAGGACAACCTCCACTCCTTGGTTGACACGGAGGGGAACGTTGTAACAAAGAATGAGGAAAAGGCAGAGGTACTTAACACCTTCTTTGCCTCAGTCTTCACTAGCAGGGCAGAACGTCTTCCAGACAGCTGGCCTGCAGAGCTGGCAGAAGGAGCCAGAGAGATGCATAGTTTCCCACTGCTCCAAGAGGAAGTTAGAGATCTACTGAGCCACTTGGACCCCCACAAGGCCATGGGACCGGATGGGATCCATCCTAGGGTGCTGAGATTGCTGACAGATGAGCTGTCCAAGCCACTTTCCATCATTTTTCAGCAGTCCTGGCTCACTGGAGAGGTCCCAGAAGACTGGAAGCTGGCTAACGTGGTGCCCATCCACAAGAAAGGCCAGTTGGATGAGCCAGGGAATTCTAGGCCTGTCAGCCTGACCTCAGTGCCAGGCAAGATTATGGAACGGCTCATCTCGAGTGCGATCACACAGCACTTACAGGATTACCAGGGGCTCAGGCCTAGCCAGCATGGATTTAGGAGGGGCAGGTCCTGCCTCACCAACCTGATCTCCTTCTATGATCAGGTGACCCGCCTGGTGGATGTGGGGAGGCCTGTGGATGTAGTCTACCTGGACCTCAGCAAGGCCTTTGACACCGTTCCCCACAGCAAACTCCTGGCCAAGCTGGCAGCCCGTGGCTTGGACAGGAGCACACTGCGTTGGGTTAGGAACTGGCTGGAGGGCCGAGCCCAGAGAGTAATGGTGAATGGCACCACATCCAGCTGGCGGCCTGTCACTAGTAGTGTGCCCCAGGGATCAGTACTGGGCCCCATGCTCTTCAACATCTTTATTGATGATCTGGATGAGGGCATTGAGTCCATCATCAGTAAATTTGCAGATGACACCAAGCTGGGGGCAGGAGTTGATTTGCTGGAGGGTAGAGAGGCTTTGCAGAGGGACCTCGACAGGCTGGACAGATGGGCAGAGTCCAATGGCATGAGATTTAACACATCCAAGTGCCGGATTCTGCACATTGGCCACAACAACCCCAGGCAGTGCTACAGGCTGGGGTCAGAGTGGCTGGAGAGTGGCCAGGCAGAGAGGGACCTGGGGGTGCTGGTTGATTGTAGGCTGAACATGAGCCTGCAGTGTGCCCAGGCAGCCAAGAAGGCCAGTGGCATCCTGGCTTGCATCAGGAACAGTGTGGCCAGCAGGAGCAGGGAGGTCATTGTGCCCCTGTACACTGCACTGGTTAGGCCACACCTTGAGTACTGTGTCCAGTTCTGGGCCCCTCAGTTTAGGAAGGATGTTGACTTGCTGGAACGTGTCCAGAGAAGGGCAACAAAGCTGGTGAGGGGTTTGGAACACAAGCCCTATGAGGAAAGGCTGAGGGAGCTGGGGTTGCTTAGCCTGGAGAAGAGGAGACTGAGGGGTGACCTTATTGCTCTCTACAACTACCTGAAGGGAGGTTGTAGCCAGGCAGAGGTTGGCCTCTTCTCCCAGGCAGCCTGTACCAGAACAAGAGGACACAGTCTCAGGCTGCGCCAGGGCAGGTTTAGGCTGGATGTTAGGAAGAAGTTCTACACGGAGAGAGTGATTGCCCATTGGAATCAGCTACCCGTGGAGGTGGTGGAGTCACCTTCACTGGAGGTGTTCAGGAGAAGACTTGATGGGGTGCTTGGCTGTATGGTCTAGTTGTTGGGTGGGTTGGATTGTTTGATGGGTTGGACGCGATGATCTTGAAGGTCTCTTCCAACCTGGTGTATTGTATTGTATTGTATTGTCCAGGTAGACCACATCCACAGGCCTCCCCACATCCACCAGGCAGGTCACCTGATCATAGAAGGAGATCAGGTTGGTGAGGCAGGACCTGCCCCTCCTAAATCCATGCTGGCTAGGCCTGAGCCCCTGGCCATCCTGTAAGTGCTGTGTGATCGCACTCGAGATGACCCGTTCCATAATCTTGCCTGGCACTGAGGTCAGGCTGACAGGCCTAGAATTCCCCAGCTCTTCCAACTGACCCTTCTTATGGATGGGCACCACGTTGGCCAGCTTCCAGTCTTCTGGGTTGAGCAATAAATCTTGTCTGGGCTACAAAATCTTCCAAAGAAAAGCCTGCAAGAGACATATTTTTATTCTTTCTTTGCAAATATTACATATCACACACACACTAAGTGCAATTTTTTTTAAGCTATTTGCAGTTTCTCTACATTTAATACCCATCATATTTCAGTACTGCTCCTGAGAAAATTCAGTACCCTGACTATGAATTTACAATAATTCATGAATAGTGTTTAATTGCTTTGTTGTATATCTAGAAGGCACTGGAAGGAAAATAATAGTAAAAAAAATATAAAAATGATACTGTTTTGAGGGAAAAAAAAGTAATAAAAAGGACTAGTAGGAGAAGGAGAGGAAATTAATCTGGGTTTATCTCCAGAGAGAAGGAATTGATCTCATCTGAATTCTAAATGCTATGCTCTCAAGCTGGGATAAGTATTTAAAAATAGAGATATTGGTTTTGCTGTGTAGCTAAAATGCACAGTGTTTGCCACAACAGCACTTAGCTGACCTCACCAGCCCACATGGCCCTACATCTGCAGGACTGCCCTGATCGCATAGTCCTGCTACATAATGATGTTCTATAGCAGACAGTATTTTGAGTTTGGATTATTATATGCACATGAAAACACAACCCTGACAAGGCAAACCATTGCTGTGTTGCTTTCCAATCTGAAGATTGTCCAAGCACTCGCTGGACATGGTAGATGCAATGATAAAATCAAACACCATAAAAGGCTGTCCAGGGAAGTGGGACAGTCACCACCTCGGACTCGTGTTTAAAAGACATGCAGATGCAGTGCTTAGGAACACTGGCCAGTGTGATCCCCATCCACAAGAAGGGTCGGATGGAGGATCCTGGAAACTACAGGCCTGTCAGCCTGACCTCAGTAGCAGGGAAAATTATGGAGCAGATTATCTTGGCGGCAATAACGGCACACCTGAAGGATGGCCAAGGGCTCAGGTCCAGTCACCATGGATTCAGGAAGGGCAGATCCTGCCTGACCAACCTGATCTCTTTCTATGATAAAGTGACCCAACTGGTGGATGTGGGGAGGCCTGTGGATGTGGTCTACCTGGACTTCAGCAAGGCCTTTGACACTGTCCCCCACAGCAAACTGCTGGCCAAACTGTCAGCTCATGGCTTGGACAACAACACTCTGTGTTGGGTTAGGAACTGGCTGGAGGGCCAAGCCCAGAGAGTGGTGGTGAATGGTACCACATCCAGCTGCCAGCCAGTCACTAGTAGTGGTCCCCCAGGGATCAGTGCTGGGCCCCATCCTCTTTAATATCTTCAATGATGATCTGGATGAGGGGATTGAGACAGTCATCAGCAAATTTGCAGATGACATCTGCTCAGAGCAGATGTTGGTCAGTTAGAGGGCAGAAGGGCTCTGCAGAGGGACCTCGACCAACTAGACAGATGGGGAGAGTCCAATATGACGGCAACAAGGCTGGTGAGAGGCCTTGAGCACAAGCCCTATGACGAGAGGCTGAGGGAGCTGGGATTATTCAGCCGGGAGAAGAGGAGTCTCAGGGGAGACCTCATTGCTGTCTACAACTACCTGAAAGGTGGTTGTAGCCAGGAAGGGGTTGGTCTCTTCTCTCTAGCCACCTGCACCAGAACAAGAGGACACAGTCTCAAGCTGCACCAGGGGAAGTTTAGGCTTGAGGTGAGTAGAAAGTTCTTCACCGAGAGAGTGGTTCGTCATTGGAATGGGCTGCCCAGGGAGGTGGTGGAGTCACCATCCCTGTAGGTGTTCAAGAGGGGATTGGACATGGCACTTCGTGTCGTGGTCTAGTCATGAGGTCTGTGGTGACAGGTTGGACTGGATGATCTTTGAGGTCTCTTCCAATCTTGGTGATACTGTGATACTGTGACATGGTTTAGTGGTAGACTTGTTAGGTTTAGAGCTGGACCTGATGATATTAAAGAATCATAGAATTATATAATCATAGAATTAGTTTTTGTGGAAAATACCTTCAAGCTCACCAAGACCATTACTACCACACCGAATAAATGATGTCCTAAAGTGACGGTGGCTCTACAACTTCCTGGATTTACCTGACCACTTTTTCAGCAGACAAATTTTTCCTAATATCCAATCTAAGCCTCCCCCAGTGCCACTTGAGGCATTTCATCTTATAGCTAGTTATTTGGTAGATGAGACCAGCGCCTGCATCTGTACATCCTTTTCCATCTAAATGATTCTATAGCCTATATATATGCCTATACACATGATATACGTGTGGTTATCTTTGAAATGTGTTGTGGTTTAAGCCAGGGAACTGGCAATATAACACTTGATCTCTGTATTTGCAAACAGATTGTGTGAACATAGACTCAAAAGAGTATTTCAGACTAAAGGGAATTAATTGTCAAAAGGGCAAACAGGGCACTTAAGTCAGAAATTTAACATTTTTAGAAGTGAGATTTTAAATATGGGGAAGCCTAATGAATTGTAAAATGGAGCTTAATAACTGAAAATTCAGTTCATAATACTTGAAATAGAAAAATCATAACTATGTGACCCAAGAGACACTTTTCAAAGTCTGATTCTACTAAGCTTCTTGACCTGTTTGTGTGCTTTCTTATTCCATTATTCTCCTTCAGTATTTTACTTTGTTCCTGTTATTCAGACTTGTGGGTTGTGGGGGTTTTTAGATGACTGGTTGCCTAGACAATAAAAATGGTGTGGAAAATTTGTTACTTCATTTTACATAGTGGGGGTAGAGCAGGAGAAAATTAAATCCCTCTATTTGTAAACATTTACACAGGCAGTTTACAAAAAAAGCATGAAATAGAGCCCAGATTTCCTGAAGCCAGATTCAAGTCTTTCACCACAGTTCTTTGCATCCAAGTAATTATTTTTACTTGTCTTTAATAAGCTTCTGTGTTAAGTTGAACAAATGTTACTCTTACCTTCATGACAAGCATGCAAAAGCAAAGGATTTAGGTCACACTTAGAGACCTAAGATTGGTTTCCCAGAAATCAGTAAATCTTCTATAAATTTGAAAGCATAAAACTCCACAATATCAGCTCCAAACATGATTTTATCTGAAGACTACAGGTCCCTGTGGGATGTAAATCAAAGGGAACTAATGGTCTTACTAAAGTTAGGACATGGAGGTAAAGTTATCCCATGTAATCTTTCCAAACATTGTTAGTGTGATCACTGATATGCTTTATACAGCTATCTACCTAACATGTACAAAATACTTTAGCAAAGGAGATGAAATCCAGAACAACAGCAAGCTTGACTCGAGATCTAGGGGAGAAAAATGCCTTTTTGCTTAGACCAAGGAAATTCCCTTTCTCAGTCTTAAAGGTTATAGTTTTATTTGATCAATCTGAAAAAAAATCTACAAGAGAAGATAACTGACAGTCAGCTCTTTAATCTAGGAAAGAGAAAGCATAATGGATTTCAAAGGTTTGTGGTAGAAGATAAATTCGAACTACAAATTGCTTCACTTTTTTAACACTGAAAGTTATAAACCACTGGGACATTTTATCTTACAGCATGATGGATTCACTTTCACTTGAAGTCCTAAATCAAGATTAAATGCTTTTATAAATAGATATCTAGCATCTTAACCAGATGTTACATACTTTGCAAAGTAATAACTAGGTAAAATTGCTTTGTCTGCACCTTGTGGGAAGTCACATACTGTCTTCACAATGGTCTGTATTAGTATTATAATTGTGCTTTATTAGCACCAAGGCTAACACACCCTGCTTAATCTAGGTGGCAGATGCTGTTTTAAACATGAGATCAGAGTAAAAAAATTTAGATCATCAAAAAAGAGAATCATTTTCATTGGAATAGACCTTTAAAATCAACAAGTCAAAACATTATCTAACTCTACCAAGTCTAGTGTTAAACCATATACTTCAGCAACACATTTATGACCCTTTTAAACACCTGCAAGGATGGTCATTCAATCAACTCCCTGGGGAGATTTTTCCAGATTTTGAGAACCCCTTCAGTGAAGAATTTTCTTCTAATATCTAATTTAAATACCCACACACAATTTCAGGCTATTTCCTCTCATTCTATCACTTGCTACTTGGGACAAGAGACCAAAACCACCTCACTACAGCCTCCTTTGAGGTAATTGTAGAGAGCCATGAAGTCTCTCCTCAGTCTCCTTTTCTCCAGATTAAACAACCCCAGTTCTCTCAGACACTCATAAAACCTGTTTTCTAGATCCTTCACCAGCTTTATTGCCCTTTTCTGGCCCCATTCCAGCACCGCAATATCCTTCTTGTAGTGAAGGCCCCAAAACTGAACACAGTATTTGAGGCGTGGCTTCACCAATGCAAAGTACAGGGGTACAATCACTTCCCTAGTCTTGCAGGTCACACTATTCCTGATACAGGCAAGGATGTTGTTGGCCTTCTTTGACACTGGAGCACACTGCCCTGGGGAACACCACTTATGACCATCCACCAACTGGATTTAGCTCCATTCACTGCCACTCCCTGGGCCAGGCAATCCAGCCATATTTTTGCCCAGTGAAGAGTACACCCAAACAAGAAATTTTCTGTGTGAGGATACTGGGGCTCTCAGTGTCAAATGCTTTACTGAAGTCCAGGTATACAAAAAGGCACAGCCTTTCCCTTATTCACTGTGGGTGAATTTGTCATAAAAGGCAGTCAAGTAGGACCTGCTCTTCATGCGCCATGCTGGATGGGCCTGATCATGTGGCTGCCCTGCACGTGCTGCATAATGAAACTCAACATGATCTGTTTCATGACCTTCCCTGGTAGTGAGGTCAGCCTGAGAATTCTGTAGTTCCTTACATTCTTCTTCTGGACCTTCTTGTAAATGGGCATCACATTTACCAGTCAGCAGTCGGCTGTAACCTCTACAGTTAGCCAAGAATGCTGGTAAACAATGGGAAGCGGCTTAGTGAGTACTTCTGTCAGTTCTCATAGTACCCTTGGGTATATGCCATCCAGCCACACAGATCTGTGTGTGTCTGAGTGGTGCAACACATCATTAACAATCTCATCTTGTATTATGGGGGCTTCATTCTGCTCCTCATCCCTATCTTCCAGATCAGGAGGCTGAGTATCCAGAAAGAAAGTAGTCTTACCACCAAAGACTGAGGCAAAAAAAGATATTGAGTATCCCATCCCTTATCTTACTCTTGACCACATATTCTTTATGGCTGCATGTCATAAAAGGATAACAGATTCCCCTTAGTCCTCCAGGCACAACTCACATATCTAAACAAGACTCAAGATAAACAAGGAAGGATTAAAAGTCCCTTGGGAGAGATTGTGACAGTCATCTAGATGTCAAAAAGTTTATCTATCCTGATATTTAGTCCCTTCCTATACCCAAGGGACAGCTGAGACACAAAGTAGAATAACATCATGCAGTACCTTAGGAAGTCAGAGGAATCATAGAATCATAGAAAGGAACCATGGAATAGTCTGGGCCAGAAGGGACCTGCAAAGGTCATCCAGTCCACAGCAACATCCCCAAATAGGCCACCTCAAATAGGCTCCATAATTGCCACCATGTAGCAGCTTTTCTGTAGCACAACAGATTCCAACTTCTCCGGTTTGTTGCCCATGCTGTGGGCACTCATGCAGAGACACTTCTGCCAGTCTGCGAGCCATGTCACCTTCTTAGAGAGGCACTCCACTGTTCCCCTGAGGCTCTTCATAGCAGGTACCCTACTTTATCCATTACCTCAGAGGTTCTTGTTTCAGCTCTGCAAGACCTTGCCTTTGTGGCAATATTCACAATATGCTTTGGTTCAACAGTTTGGAGGCTCTTACTATCACTTACTTCATAGTATAATAGTATCAGTCAGGGTTGGAAGGGACTACAAGGATCATCTAGTTCCAACCCCTGCCATGGGCAGGGACACCCCACACTAGATCAGGCTGGCCAGAGCCCCATCCAGCCTGGTCTTAAACACTTCCAGGGACTGGGCCTCAACCACCTCCCTGGATAACCCATTCCAGGCCTTCACCACTCTCATGGGGAAGAACTTCCTCCTCATGTCCAGCCTGAATCTCCCCACCTCCAGCTTCATTCCATTCCCCCTAGTCCTATCACTACCTGATAGCTTGAGAAGTCCCTTCCCAGCCTTCTTGTAGGCCCCCTTCAGATACTGGAAGGACACAATGAGGTCACCTCGGAGCCTTCTCTTCTCCAGACTGAACAGCCCCAACTTCTTCAGTCTGTTCTCACAGGAGAGGTGCTCCAGCCCTTTGATCATCCTCGTGGCCCTTCTCTGGACATGTTCCAGCACATCCATATCCCTCTTGTAATAGGGGCTGCAGAACTGGACGCAGGACTCCAGGTGGGGTCTCACCAGGGCTGAGTAGAGGGGGAGAACCACCTCCCTTGACCTGCTGGAATTCCTGGACATTAGGAAAACAATTTTCACAGAAAGAGTGGCCAGACATTGGAATGTGCTGCACAGGGAAGTGGTTGAGTCTCCAAACCTGGATGTGTTTAATGGTCATTTGGATGTGGTGCTTGGGGATATGGCTTAGGGGTGAACTTTGTAGAGTGGGGCTATAAGTTGGACTTGATGATCTTGAGGGTCTTTTCCAACCTGAATATTTCTGTTTGTGACCGTTTTAGGCTGTGCCTTTAAGAAAGAGACACTTTCTGAACACTCTGGGCGAATATTTTGATATTAGAATGAAAACAATGATATGCTAATCAAATTTCATTGGTGGAACCCGGTTGTAGTTTTTTTGTTTAGTCTTTCAGTCGGGGGAGGCAGTCAGTAGTCGTCTTCTTCTTCCCCCTGTGCTGTGAGCTGGCTCGTTTCTCTCTACGATTCTTGCTAACCAGATAAGAAAACTAACTTTTGCATCCGCTTTGAGCTTTAACAAGTTTTCACCCTTTTAATTACCTTCCTTTCTCTTTCTCTTTCTCTCTAACCCTTTTGGGAAAAAGGGGAGGTAGGGAGGGAGAAGGGAGGGGCAGGCCGAACCCCTGGCCGCAGGGGGGGTTGGGGAAAGGTTTCCTGTATTACATACATTGCTGTATATTTCTGTATATATTGTAAATATTGTATGTTTTTGTACATATTCATTGCATTCCATATCTGCTTGTAAAATACAGCTTTCATCTGCTTCTCCGGCTGAGTTAGCTGTGGAATTCTTTTGTGTGTGTGGGGGGGAACCTTCCTACTCCACCACGTATTTTTAATTGGCGGTCCAACGTGCGGCTTGTGGATAATTGCTGTCCAGAAGCTGGGCTAAAAGGTTGCTTGATTTATTGCCTGCTCAAGTCGGAGTTGCAAACATGAAAGTGTTTTGGCTTTTAGAGCGTTTGGTCTTTTCAGTTTGTTCGGTACTGGTCTACAAGTACTTCATGGGAATGATTTTCGATCGCTTAGGCAGATACTTGATGTATAGATTGTATTTATGGTTTAAGTATAAGATTCAGCTTCTTTACGACCGGTGCCTGGGATTCTTCTGGCTTAACAGATACGGGAATGTGACCTCTAGCACTCTGCCCATAGAGATAAAGGAATTTAAGATCCCGGTAGGTGAAAGAGTTGTTTTAAGTGATGGCTGGGATCCAAAGGTGATTTATGTGATGTGTTTAAATCTGCTGCTGGTGATGGTGATTGCGTACTTGTTATATGCTCTCTATCAGGAGAAAAAGTGGCTAAAGCGTGCTTTGTAATTAAGCGTAGATCGAAACGCAGAAAGCACAGCTCTAACTCTACCCCAGAGGTATCTAGTGATGAGGAAAATGCAGAATCTGTATCAGTTAACGACAAGGCTAAAAAGTCCATCGGAAAGGCTGCTCTGAACGGTGCTGTTGGTGGCTCTGGCAATCAGCCAGCGGCAGCGGCAGCTCCTAACATGGCTTCCACGCCCTCGGCAGCCATTAATGGGGCAAAGCCATTTCCTCCTTCTTCTTCAGCAGGACTGGAAGTGTCCTCCACAGCAGCTGATTCATCTCAAAACCTGTCAGCTTCTATTAAGCCAGCTGTAAATCCAAACACAGCTCCAGTTAAGCAGGTAGCTGTTTTAAGTACAAGAGGAAAAAAGGGCAAAGCTGATCCAGATGCTGATGGGGAAGAGCAGCAGGATCCTGGTGAGGGAACTTCTGCTCAAAGAGACCCTGCTGAGATGGAGGAAGAGGTTTGTCTTAAAGATATAGCTGAGTTATTGAGATCATCACTGGATGGAGATGCAGGGCAAATTGCTGATAGCAGAACTACTAAAGGTGGTACTCCTGACCTTAAGCAGATTCTTAGGAGAGTGACAGTAAGATTATTGGGACAAGAACTTCAGGAAGATGAGGCAGAGGAGGAGGAGTCAGATGACATTGAGAGCTGTTCGTCACCCAGGGAAGAATTGAGGAATGTGCGTAAAGATTACATCAGAGCAGATAAGGAGCCAATCCTAGCTTGGCTTGGTAGATGCTATGATACAGGTGCTCCAGCTCTGGTAGTTGGAGACAAGTCAGCAGCCCAACTAGGAACTCTCTCAAAGGATAATGGAATAGATAGACATCTAGGCAGGACTCTCGGTAAGGTTACTCTGTGGATACGCCTTTTAATGGCAACTCTCATGAGATATCCTTCCCGAGATGATCTTCCATGGAATGCTAAACCCTGGACTACCATAGATGAGGGAATTAAGCGTCTGAGAGAATTTGCTGTTAGAGAGGTACTCTATGGTGGCCATGAGACTCTGAATCCTAATGAAATTCCTGTAGGAACTGGTCTTGCTAAAAAGCTCATCAAACTTGCTCCTCCTAATTATGCAAATATTCTGGCAAGCAGAATTGTGGCAAGAAATTATGGTGGTGCTTCTCCTACGGTTGGCCAATTCACTGATCAAATGAGACAATTGGAGGATAGCATGACACGTGTTTCTCTGGTTTCAGCCATTGAAACTCTGTCTGGTGAAATAAAGAATTGCATGAAAGAGCTGAAGGATGAATTTAAAAATACATTCTCCCAATTGGCACAAAGAGATAATTCCAATTCTTCCTCCAGATGGATACAGGTTTCCTCTGTGAGGAATAGACGTCCTCCAAGGATGTCATTCCAAAACAGGTCATTCCAAAACAGGTCATTCCAAAACAGATCCAACCAAAACAGACCACCAAGGCAATCACGTGTGAGTATTTGGATAACTCTGCGTGATCAGTTTGGTGAGAACATGAACAGATGGGATGGTCAACCAACTGATAATCTTTTCAGGAGACTGAGGGAACTGCAAAGTGGCAGAACCCGAGGTAGCAATACCAGAAGGGTAGCTGTTACTTCTACAGTTCCCCAGGACAACTCTAATAGCTCCAACAGTGGCTCCAGTTCTAACACTGCACACTGTGCTCATTGCACATGTGGGCATGTTCCCCATAACTAGGGGTGCCCTGCCTCCCGCCAGGGGGAGGAGAGGGGTAACAGGGATAACAGAATCTATTGGGATGTGTACATCCAGTGGCCTGGCACTTCACAATTTCAGAAGTACAGGGCCTTGGTTGACACAGGGGCTCAGTGCACCATAATGCCATCAAATTATCAGGGATCAGAAGCTATAACTATTCTGGGAGTCACTGGTGGATCTCAAGAGTTAACTAAGGTGGAGGTTGATATAAGTTTAACTGGTAAACAGTGGAGAAAGCATACAGTTGTGACCGGACCTGACGCACCTTGTATTCTGGGAATTGATTTTCTGAGAGAAGGGCGTTTCAAAGACCCTAGAGGTTACAAATGGGCTTTTGGAGTAGCATCTGTAGAAACTGATGGACAAAAGCTGAAGCTGTCTGTTAGACCTGAACTTTCTGATGAATCTGCAGTTGTGGGACAACACAAGATTCAGGACATTAAATTGCCGGTTGCTTCTCAGACTGTGCATCACAGACAATACAGAACCAACCGTGACTCTTTGTTGCCCATTCAGAATCTGATTCATCAGCTGGAGAGTCAGAAAGTCATCAGCAAAACTCATTCACCTTTCAACAGTCCAGTGTGGCCTGTGCGAAAGCCGAATGGAGATTGGCGTCTGACAGTCGACTACTGAGCCCTGAATGAAGTAACTCCACCTATGAGTGCAGCAGTACCAGACATGATGGAACTGCAATATGAGCTGGAATCCAAAGAGGCCAAATGGTATGCTACCATAGACATTGCTAATGCCTTCTTCTCTATTCCCATAGCAGAGGAATGCAGGGCTCAGTTTGCTTTCACCTGGAGAGGAATCTAGTACACTTTCAACAGATTGCCAATGGGCTGGATCCATAGCTCCAGCATCTGTCATGCAGTGATCCGTGATGCTCTGGAGGAAGGTGGTGCTCCAGAACACATCCAGTTCATCGATGACATCATCGTCTGGGGTAAAACTGCTGAGGAAGTCTTCGAGAAAGGTAACAAAATCATTGACATTCTTCTGAATGCAGGTTTCGCCATCAAGCGAGACAAGGTGAAAGGACCTACCAGAGAGATCCAGTTTCTGGGAGTGCGGTGGCAGGATGGACGCCGACACATTCCAGTGGATGTGGTAAACAGAGTCTCTACCATGGTAAATCCCATGAACAAGCAAGAAACTCTACGTTTCTTGGGGATAGTGGGATTTTGGAGACTGCACATTCCTGGATACAGTCAGATTGTGAAACCTCTGTATGATGTGACTCGAAAGAGAAACCATTTCCACTGGGGACCTGAACAACAAGCAGCCTTTGACCAGATAAAGCAAGAGGTAGTGCAAGCAATGGGTCTGGGACCTGTCCGAGATGGTCCAGACATTAAGAACATTTTGTACACGGCTGCAAGTGACAATGGTCCAACCTGGTGCTTGTGGCAAAGAGCTCCAGGTGAGACACGTGGACGACCTCTTGGTTTCTGGAGTCGAGGTTACAGAGGTCCAGAGGCTAACTATACTCCAACAGAGAAAGAGATTCTAGCTGCCTATGAAGGAGTGAAAGCAGCTTCTGAAGTAATTGGAACTGAATCACAACTTCTCTTAGCTCCCAGATTACCAGTTTTGAATTGGATGTTCAAAGGCAAAGGTTCCACACCACATCATGCAACAGATTCCACCTGGTCTAAGTGGATGGCTCTGATAACACAGAGAGCTCGAATGGGAAATCTTGAAAGACCTGGTCTAGTAGAGGTGATCTCAAGTTGGCCTGAAGGTACCAACTGTACCAAACCTCCAGAGGAGAGAGTAACTCGTGCTGAGGAAGCTCCTCCTTACAATGACCTATCTGATGATGAAAAGAAATATGCTTTGTTCACAGACGGTTCCTGTCGTCTTGTCGGGAACAAGCGAAGGTGGAAGTCTGCAGTGTGGAGTCCAACACGCCGAGTTGCAGAAGCCAAGGATGGAGAAGGAGAATCCAGTCAGTTCACAGAGGTAAAAGCTATCCAGCTAGCTCTCGACGTAGCTGAACGTGAGAGATGGCCAAATCTTTATCTCTACACCGACT
>JAWKAJ010000427.1:0-14651 GCA_033816785.1 Picus viridis
AACCTATTGGTAATTTCATTTTCAATGAAAATAATAACTGGTTCAATCTGAGAAATCTGACATTTCCGAGAGTGAAATGAAATCAGCCTTTCAGCTAAGGTGCAAGGGAAGTGTTATCACATTTCCAAAGCTCAAGTTAAATTTATTTCCCTTGCATCCCAGGTAAAACGAATCAAGAAACTGCTATACTGTTATGCACCAGTTGCAGGAGTGTTAGTATTTTACTCCATGAGCATGGCAAGTTTTGTTATATTATCATAACTAAAAGCATTAGGAAACGTTTAAGTATTTGCTAACAACTGAGCATTGAAGCATAACAAAAGTTGGTTGATTTTTCACTCTGATCTGAACACTTCCTGAGTATTAACTTCTTTCAGGAGTTGTGTTGCCATCTAATGGCAATCAAGGCTTGCAGAATTTTATTAGAGAGTAGATAAATTGAAGAGCCTCACGTTTCAGTTAAATTGACAACTGTTGTCTGGTGTTTGACATTTAACTTCCATCACTGTGAAAGTTGGTGACATCAGACACTAGTAAGTGTTTGGAAAGAAACAAAATAGTAAGTCTGCTCTGTTTTCAGATTCTTCAAATCCTGTACATTTCAGCTTTATCCCTCTTCAATTAGGAGAACATTTTTTGATCTCTTCATGAGGACACAAGGCTCATGTATTTTCTTTGATGTCTGAAAGCTTTCACTTTTTTAGATACCAAAGTTTTTCATGCTCTGCCATCTCTAAGCCTAGACACTGCTCTTACAAAATGCTCCTCATTAAGTATGTTGCTCAGTTTCTCAACATCCTTTTCAT
This sequence comes from Picus viridis, assembly GCA_033816785.1. Taxonomy (NCBI): domain Eukaryota; kingdom Metazoa; phylum Chordata; class Aves; order Piciformes; family Picidae; genus Picus; species Picus viridis. The sequence continues at coordinate 807 of JAWKAJ010000427.1, forward strand.
CCTGATTGAAGAAGCCTTGAGGGAGTGAAAAGTACAGAAAGAAACCACATAAAGTTTGTCCAGCTATCATGCATCCATATTAAAAAACACAGAAATGTCCTTCCTTTCCCTACTTTTGCATCCCTAGTTAAACTTCAAAATTCAAATACTCTGGCAGTTATCTTCTACTTCTCTGTTTCTACCTTTTGCATAAGTTGGAAGGTCTTTGAGAATCTGGTTTGCTGGTTGTTCCTGAACACACAATAAGGCAGTTTTTGTATAATCTCAGATAGGATCTCCTTGGACAGAACAGCAAAATGAGTTTTAGCCACTTACTTATCATCGTGTTCATATATATTCAGACCCAAAGCATCAACTCCGAGCCACAATTCAGTTCCTTTTTTATTCTTTATTTCAAAATAGTTGACTCCATACATTTCCAAGTCTTGTGCTATCTTAAGGTATTCCATCATGGAATCTTCCCTGATGAAAAGGAAAACAACAAAATAGCATAACGTAGACAAACCAAAAGTACATTGTAGGAGTAAGTGAACTGCAATATAACTAGCCAGTGCAAAATTTAGTTTGTGATTAACTGTCTTTGAAATTCATGTTTATGTTGACTTAGATACTTGCAAAGCTCTGTGACCTAATACCCAAGTACAGCTCAATCATCACACTTTCGTTTTTCACCTCAAGAAGTAAGGAAATAGTAAATATATTTTTAGAGGCAGGGAACTGTGGACAAGGCAACAGACAACTTTACCAGAAATCATGCAGGTAAGAACTGCCTAACTGAAAACTTGACCCTCACTGAAGCTTTCTGGGAAATTTATGACAACTGCTTGCCCTGGCTGGAATAGAATAGGAGTAGAATTACCCAGGTTGGAAGAGACCTTTGAGATCATCGAGTCCAACACTATCTAATCAACTAAACCATGGCACCAAGCACCCCATCCAGTCTTTTCCTAAACACCTCCAGTGATGCTGATTCCACCACCTCCCTGGGCAGCACATTCCAACAGCCAATCACTCTTTCTATGAAGAACTTCTTCCTAACATCCAGACTAAACCTCCTCTGGTGCAGCTTGAAACTGTGTCCTCTTGTTCTGGTTGCCTGGGAGAAGAGACCAACCCCAACCTGTCTACAACCTCCCTTCAGGTAGTTGTAGAGAGCAATAAGGTCTCCCTGAGCCTCCTCTTCCCCAGGCTAAACAACCCCAGCTCCCCTCAGCCTCTCCTCATAGGGCTTGTGCTCCAAACCCCTCACCAACTTTGTTGCCCTACTCTGGGTACATTCTAGCAAGTCAACATCTTTTCTAAACTGCGGGGCCCAGAACTGTACTCAAGGTGTGGCCTAACCAGTGCTGAGTACAGGGGCACAATGACCTCCCTGTACCTGCTGGCCACACTGTTCCTGATACAGACCAGGATGCCATTGGCCTTCTTGGCCACCTGGGCACATTGCTGGCTCACGTTCAGCCTACCATGAACCAGTACCCCTAGGTCCCTTTGTGCCTGGCCACTCTCCAGCCACTCTGACCCCAGCCTGTAGCACTGCATGGGGTTGCTGTGGCCAATGTGTAGAACCTAGCACTTAGATGTGTTAAATCTTATGCCCTTGGACTCTGCCTATCTGTCCAGCCTGTCAAGATCCCTCTGCAGAGCTCTTCTACCCTCTAGCAGATAACACCTGGAAGCAAGTATACCTCTATGCTGCCTTCCAAAACACATCCTAGTAACAACAACATTAATAAAAAACCTTTAATGGCTTTAAAAAGCTTTTTTTAAAATAATTACCTTAACATTCCTCTGTGCTCTTCATGCCAGTTCTGTATTCTTTCTTCCCACTGTTCTTTTGTCAGTTTGTGCTGTTCTAACACACTGTAAATAGAAGTTGTTGCTATTAAATGACACTGACAACCAATTTAACCTTGTGAAGTTGAAATCATTGGCTCATGCAGCAGAACACATGCTTTAATTGAAGAAACTTATAAGGGATTTTCCTGTATACTGTTCATCTTTTTAGCCCTAACAGACACAGAAACTTTGCATTTCAACAAATGCACTTTCAAAATACTGTGGAATCTCTTCTTTTTCCACTGTATTTTCTACTTTTTGCAATATAAAAGTCACACCATGGCATATTTCTGCATTCAGAAAAGTCATAAAATCAAACATTCGGAACGGGAAAATGCAACCCTACGAAATCCTCACAGATACACAGAGTGCATCAGGTTGGAATGGACCCTCAAAGGTCATCTTGTCCAACCCCCCTGCAGGCAGCAGGGACATCTCCAGCTAGATCAGGCTGCCCAGGGCCACATCAAGTCTGATCTTGAATGTTTCCAGGGATGAGGCCTCAATCGCATCCCTGGGCAACCTGCTCCAGTATTTTACCACTCTTGCAGTAAAGAGCTTCAGATCTTCTTCCTCATGTCCAATGTAAATCCACCCTGCTCCAGTTTAAAACCACTGCCCTTCATCCTATTGCTACAAGTCCTTCTAAAGAGTCACAGAATCACCAAGGTTGGAAGAGACCTCAAAGATCATCAAGTCCAACCTTTCACCACAGACCTCATGACCATGGCACCAAGTGCCACATCCAATCCCCTCTTGAACACCTCCAGGGACAGTGACTCCACTACCTCCCTGGACAGCACATTCCAATGGCTAGCGACTCTCAGTGAAGAACTTTCTCCTCACCTCGAGCCTAAACTTCCCTGGTGCAGCTTGAGTCCTTCCCCAGCCTTCCTGTAAGTCCATTTCAGCTACTGAAATGTAGCTTTATCCTTTTCTCCAGGCTGTATGGCCCAAATTATTTCAGCCTGTCTTCATATAGAGTTGTTCCAGCCCTCTTATCTTTGTGGCCCTCCTCTTCACACACTCAGCAGGTCCATGATCTCTTAATTTGGGAGCCCCAGAGCTGAACATGGTACTCCAGGTGAGGTCTTCTCATATGACAGCGCTGCAAATTAACAGCACAGGTCTGTGCAGTGGGTGGGGAACTGGCTGACAGGCTATACCCACAGGGTGGTCATAAACACCTTTCTCAAACAGGCAGCCAGTCCCAAGCAGGGTCCTTCAGGGAACAACATTGGTTCCAACACTGTTTAATATCTTCTTAAGTGATCTGGATGTTGGGGTCAAGAGCACCCTGATGAAGTTTGCGGAAGACACCAAAATGAGTGGGAAGGTTTACACTCCAGAAGGGAGAGCCACCCTCCAGGAATACCTGGATAGTCAGAATGAGTGGGCTAGCAAGAACCTTATGAAGTTCAACAGGGAAAAATGTAAGGTGCTGCATCTGGCCATATATAACGCAGGAGTACAGCTCAGACAGGAATACAACTGGCTGAAGAGCTGCCCTGTGGAAAGGGACCTGGAGGACACTGTGCCTCAGTGGGAAAGAAAGCCAACAGGATGCTGAGTTGCATCAGTAAGGGCATCACCAGAGATAAAGAACTCACTGTCCCACACTACTCAGTGCTTTCCAGGCCCACTTGGAGTACTGTATTCAGTTTTGGTCCCTGCTGTACAAAAAGGAAGTGGACGGGCTGGAAAATGCCCAGAGAGGGGCCACAAGAATGATCAGAGGACTGGAAGGCCTACCATATGAGGAAAAGCTGAGCGAGCTGGGCTTGTTCAGCCTTGAGAACAGAAGGCTTAGGGGAGGTGTTATTACCACATACCACTATATAAAGGGTGGCTACCAAGAAGATGGAGACTCCTTTTTTACAAGGAGTCACATGGAAAAGATAAGGGGTAATGGGTACAAGTTACGCCTGGAGAGATTCCAGTTGGACTCCAGAAGAAAATTTTTCAGCATGAGAACAGTCGGAAACACACGGTAGTTTTGGCAGGTGAACATTAAGACTCTATGATGAATGCAAACTGCTCATCTGTTTTCACCTTTTTGAGGAGAACTTCACAAAGCTAGTCTACTTTGGAAAACAAGCATTTCTGACATATTATATTTAGTTTTGAAGTACTTTTGTGATGTACTTCACAGCTTTCTGGCAAATTTCCTGGTGACAGAAGGGAAAACAGGAATAATTGTGTCAGAATGAATACAAAAGCTGTGTGCTCAGTCAGTGCAGACTGGCGCACAACTGGTTGAAAGCATATGTTGGGAAACCACCTGAATATTTATCTACTGAAAAGGAGCATCTTGAATTTGTGCCCCACACAGTGGTTCATAGGCTGTCATTAAACTGAGCAAACCCCAAGATTTGTGACCTAACATATTCAAACAATGACAGTTTTACTGCTTCTCTATCTCCCTGTCTTCCTAACCAAGGAGGAGGTACAGATTTCACTGTCACAGGAAGGAAGCAAACAGTTAAACCCAAACTCCTAGAGAGGATTTTCAAGAATCTGAAACATTTTTCAGAAATATTTATACAATAATAATACAATAATAAACCAGGTTGGAAGAGACCTTCAAGATCATCGCGTCCAACCCATCAAACAACTAGATCATGTCACCAAGCACTCCATCAAGTCTCCTCCTGAACACCTCCAATGATGGTGACTCCACCACCTCCCCAGGCAGCCCATTCCAATGGGCAATCACTCTCTCTGTATACAACTTCCTCCTAACGTCCAGTCTAAACCTGCCCTGGTGCAGCTTGAGACTGTGTCCTCTTGTTCTGGTGCTGGCTGCCTGGGAGAAGAGACCAACCTCTTTCCATACTTCACCACAGTCCTTTGAAAGGCTTTTTTGCTTGCTAGAAAATTCTCAGGCTTAATTACACTAATAGGTGAGCTTCCACTTTGGGTTTTCAAACCAAGGAGACAACGCATATGACTTTTAAAGAAACCTCCAATTACTTCATGGCTCTCATTTCTCTGAAGATGCATTAATGTTACATAGCTTTGTCACACATTTGTCCATGATCCATCACTTTGGATTCATCTACACTAACAATATCATCTAAATTTGTCCATTTGCGTTGCAGTGCTGCTCTTGCTGCCAAAACATGCCAGGAACATGCTTTTGGTTCTGTAAAGAAACATAAGTATAATCTTGGTGCTTACCTTTCCTAACTAATTAGATGAGTGACTGACATAAAAGAATTTATAGTCAATAGCAATGGTTCAATTTAGTATCTAAATTTTCTGTCCAGGCTACCATTTTTCGGCAATAAATTTTGTGGTACATTTTACAATTATTTAAAAGAAATTATCATCTAAATGGGGGACCAAGAAGGGAGAGGGGGACCAAGAAGGGAGAGGGGGACCAAGAAGGGAGAGGGGGGACCAAGAAGGGAGAGGGGGGACCAAGAAGGGAGAGGGGGGACCAAGAAGGGAGAGGGGGACCAAGAAGGGAGAGGGGGACCAATTGTGAGGAGAAGTTGTAGATGGGACAGGAAAAAGGTCTCATGGTTGTTTGATTCAGAGTCTAAATTAGCATCTCCAAATTTTACTAGCAAAACATGCACTCTTAAGAGAGCTATCAGTAAATGTGTATTATTGCTTAATATTTTCATTACAGAATATGTACTGTAATTGAGTTGATATGCTGCAGACAATTCAACACCAGTCTCACTCACCGCTGAGGGAGAAGTCTGTCATTGGCTAGGTAGCCTAGTTTATGTATCTCCTTACTGTAATCTCCATACTTGGACTGGACAGCATAAGAAGCCAGAAGAACTGCAGTTTCTGGCGGGCAATATATTTCATCATTTAGGATGGCTTCTTTGACTTGCAGGAAGAAAAGTCTCTGAGTTATTTCCTGAATTAATTCTTCTGATACATCCTCTGGGAAAAACTTGGCCCTGAACTTAAACTGCAAAGGGTTTTCTTTTCTTACGTCTTGCTGTGTCACCTGAGGAAGAGCAACAAATAAAAAAAAGCACTAAATGGTATATTAAATATAACTAACTCAGTAGTAACAAAGTCTTTAGTTCCTCTACACTGACATCCAGTGCTTCCTGACAAGCCAACTGTAGACAGAACTCATTAAAGGCTCACATGGCACTGAGTCAAGTACACCTATTTGGGTAAACATTGAAATACTATTCAATGGCTTTTTGTTGTAGGTTTGTGTTGTCTTTATCACAAAAACCTAGGAAAAGAGAAAGTTGTCATACATATTAAAAACAACTACAGCTAAATGCAAAGATGATCTGCAGGAAGTAACAAATTAGGGTCTAACAAAGGTTTTTAGCAAGGATTAAAGTACATTTCTTCAATGTAAGTGTAAAGTTGGATTCTTTTTGAAGTCTTTGAACTACCGAATTAAACACATGTGCTTTGTTCCTGTGCAAAAGTACATAATGCCACTAATCCCATTATCTTTGTGGAGTAGATAAGCATTATAATCATGATGTCTGTAAAAAGATCAGGTGTAGTCATCCTAAGTTCTGTCTACTTCAAAGTTCAAACAAAACTGCTTCGTATGTAGAATTTTCCGTATCATTCAGGCTAAGCTTTCAGCACTAATTATGGCTAAAGCAAAAATATGCCATTTTTAACATCAAATTAAAGCAAAATTAAACTATTTTTAACATCAAATAATACAGTGATTGGTAGAAAGTACATCCATAATAAAATAAATCTCACATCCAAACTCCCCAAGCACTTTATTACACATTTCATTGTAGGTGTAAAGTAGTCCCTCTAGAACTTCTTTGTTACATGTAAGATAAGATGTTTCCTTGACTTGTAGGAAGCATAAAAAACACCCCTGTAAATACAATACAACCATTTAATTGTGTAAGGCAGCACAAGTATTTTATTCAGCATTTCAGATGTCAGTTTTAAAAAGCTTTGCATTACTGTCCACCTAATTCTTATTTACATACACAGTATTTCACTTTAATGCCACCAGTAAACAATTAGTTGTGTTCGTGCCACTTATAAAGCCATATCTACTCTGCAATTTACCAGATCTTACCTGTATTTACTGCAAATATTTAAATAGCAACTGACATGTTAAAGCCAGTTTATGATGATGCATTTTACAATCAAATGTTAGAAGTTTTTTAAAAGGAAAAAAAAAAAAAAAAAAAAAAGAACAAACCCAACCACACAAAAAAATCCCACATGCATAACTGCCTAGGTCAAAATGAAAGAAGTTAGCACATTCTTGATGTTCCTGAACTGCAGCATCAATTTAACTAGGTAAATACTCTCATAGAGCAATGTCTTCTGCATTTTTTGCAAATGATGTACCAAATCCTGTAGTCTCCAACCACTGGAGGCAAGTCATTAAGGCTAAAAATCTATCTGCAGCACTACAACATTTATGGCATATAAAACAAGACATAAGAAATTTCAGGAAACATCTTTGGTGGTTAGCAGGTTTAACTTGCTGGATTTACCACAGAGAAGGAAAGATCATGCAAATCAGATCCTGGGCTGCATCAAGAGAAGTGTGGCCAGCAGGTCAAGGAAGGTGATTCTCCCCCTCTACTCAGCCCTGGTGAGACCCCACCTGGAGTACTGCATCCAGTTCTGGAGCCCCTATTACAGAAGGGATGTGGACGTGCTGGAACGTGTCCAGAGAAGGGCCACGAGGGTGATCAGAGGGCTGGAGCACCTCTCCTGTGAGGACAGACTGAAGGAGTTGGGGCTGTTCAGTCTGGAGAAGAGAAGGCTCCGAGGTGACCTCATTGTGGCCTTCCAGTATCTGAAGGGGGCCTACAAGAAGGCTGGGGAGGGACTTGTCAGGCTATCAGGTAGTGATAGGACTAGGGGGAATGGAATGAAGCTGCAGATGGGGAGATTCAGGCTAGATGTGAGGAGGAAGTTCTTCATCATGAGAGTAGTGAAGCCCTGGAATGGGTTGTCCAGGGAGGTTGTTGAGGCCCCGTCCCTGGAAGTGTTTAAGACCAGGCTGGATGAGGCTCTGGCAAGCCTGATCGAGTGTAGGGTGTCCCTGCCCATGGCAGGGGGGTTGGAACTAGATGATCCTTGTGGTCCCTTCCAACCCTGACTGATACTATGATTATACAAATGCAGGCAGTGGGACCTGCTCCTAAAATTTACCTCCTAATACTGAAGATTAAAAAGGTAGTATTAAGTAAGTCAAATTTGGAAAAAACTTTTAATTCTAAACAGTGCCATCAATAACCTGACAGTCAATATTGAAAGTGACCACTCAAATTCATGAATACTGTTTAAAGTAAAATGACCTGGCTCCCAATAGCTGGGAAACACGAGGTGCTTGCTGCTACTGGGGAAAACCAAACCAAAAATGATCCTACAATCCACCTGACAGATACCTAAACACAAGTTTAGAAGTTGGTGCTTTGTTTTAAGAGCTATGGTTGTATACATGCAAATTCCCCAAAGCCTCATACCTCACACACACTGACTTCTATAAAACCTTCATTCTATTATATTTTGCTACATGAAAATAGGGTAATTATATGAATTTGATTTTTCCTAATGCATGCATCACCATGGTACTGGAAATACAGGAAATGGTATCTCCTTCTCAAACTCAATGTCGATGCAGCCTTGCATACTGTTTTATAACTAACCAAACTCAAAACTGTGCTTTGTCACTTAAAGCAAATAAAAAACCTTTCATTCAAATTTGAAGCCAGATATAGCTCATCTACAACATTAAAGCAGCAAGCCTTATAAAAGCATATTTCAAACTGCAAACTTGTTGAAATATTAGGGAATTGTTACCTTTTTATTTAGCTTCAGCCAGGTTGAGTAGCCTTTGCTGTCCACATACTGCAGCCCAAAAAACCAGACTTCACGAAGACCAACAGTTTTCACCACCTGAAGATAAATGATCCATAACAATTAACAATTGCTACAATAGGATTGCTTTTTTTTTATATGGTAATTAAGCTACAGAAACCATCTCAAAAGGAAATGCAATCAAGCTTCACAAGAACCAAAAAATTTACAAGAGTAGCAAAACATCATTTTATCAGGGAAGCATTCACCTCAGAGCTATAAATAAGCTCATACACCATGTTGCCAAACTACCAAATGCAGCCTGCTGCTAACTGCATACATCAAACAAACAGGAATACAAACAGGACCCTGGTATTTGAAAGCACAGCTGGGAAGTGATCTGCAGACCCACAATGAAGTCCACATCAACAGAAGACAGATGGTGGAACTCCAGTAAAGAATAACACTTGTGGACAAGTATTAGGTAATGAGGATGAACCACCTCCTTCAAATATTTTTGAGGTGCTCCAAGAGTTAAAAAGGATAGGGATGACATAGCAAATAAACCAGCAGGGATTTCCTGTAAGATTTCTGATCAGGTCTATCACCAAAGGCTAGTAAAGAAGTAAAACAGTCCTTGAATAGAGGGAAAATCTTTATGTGGATGTACTAGTTAGAAAGAAAGGAAAAAACCCAAAACAACCTGTTTTCAAAACAGACTTATAGTGTAACCACTAGGCAAGTCCCCTAGGATTTCATGTGATCTGTAAAAAAGGAATGGCACTGACATGACAACATCTGCTGTAGAAAACTTTCCATAAAGATCCGTGCATGAACACTAAAAAGGAAGATGAAACTTGATGAAAGATAAAAATTAAGTACTAGAGACTACAGTTTTAATCATGTGAACAAAATTCTCATTGTAAAGGGAAAAAAACAACAAAGCTGTTATAGAAATGATCTCAATTATGGTGTTCCCAGATTTCTAGTACTACATAAGGACTGGTCACACTGACTTTAAAGAGGATGCTGCAGGACTGGAAACGTTTCAGAAACGTTGCGAGGAATGATCAGTGACTCAGAATGTTTTCTGCATAGCTAAGGCAACAACTAAGGCTACTGACAGAGAATCAAGGAAAAATACAGCATAGGTCTATAAAACTTCCATGACATGTAGAGGGGAAAATAGAGAATGATTATTCGTTATTTCTCACAATGTAAGATTTAAGATAATCAGCCAAAATCATTTCACAGCAGGTTAAAAAAGAAACAACAAACCAAACACAAAAGAAGTACTTGTACTACACAGATTATAATGAAACTGTGGAACTATCTGACAAGCCTTTTGCACAGTAAAAGTACACATGGATTCAGTAAGCAGTTAATCAGAAAGGTCCAGCTAGGATTATTAAGTAACTGTAAACTCTGGCTCCAAAGGATGCAGTATGGCAGTACTTACATATGTTCTCAGGTTGGACTGTGCTGGCAAGCTGGTTTACTGAAGGCTGTTTTATGGAAGCATTCAGATGCAAGTGAAGTAAACAGAATTTTACACATAGCTCCTCCTCCATTTTAAAGTAGTACTATCGGGTTGCAAAATTAAGATTTCAAAAATTAGGAAGTGGCACAAGAGAGCTGTGCAAACTTACTTCTGATGCCTTGCACATTTGTAGTCTCATTTCAAAAATCATTCAAGTGTGCACTTCTCCTCCTCCACCCTTTCACTTTCAAGCTCCAAAACACACAGAATGGGCAATGTTTGTGGATCCAACCCGACTGCTTTAGCAAGCACAGTTACCTTCTTCCCTAGAACTCCTACATCATCTACTTTACAACAGAAGAAATGTTAAGAACAAGTTTATGTTGCCAGTATGGTTCTGAGTAACATTCCATTTTGTATCCCAAATCAGAAACTTCAGACCTGCTGCTTCTTGTGGCCTCCTATATGATGCTGACCAAACTATGAGATGACTTAAAATGCTCTTTACTTTGCAGCTGTCCAAGGTGAGCTTCTGTACCTGATCATCTCCCTGGGCTGCAAAAGCAGTCAGTAGGAACTGCTGATGCTCAACAGCTTTGCCCATAAGGCATACAGAGACAAGTGCTTATGCTCATGTCAAAACATTTTTCTCTCACCTGTTACCTACAGCCCTTCAGCTGAGATGCACATTTACTACAGACAACTTGTCTACTACAATACAGTTATACATGCTTGCAAATCAACACTAAAAACAGCTTTCACATTAGCTTGCATTATTTCAGACTCCATAAATAAGAGAAGAACATCATCTGTCACTGCCTCAGCTCAAAGGAAAGAGAGTTTTTCTGAAACTCTGTACCAAGGTAATATGAATGCTTCAGCACTACAGTAGTTGGCTATGAAAAATACCTACAGATGAAGAAATCGACACGTTTGATTCTGCTCAAACGATTGATTAAATGGTTTCAGGCAAGTTTTCATCAAATCTGTAAAACACTTTCATCCACCATCACACAGAACATGACTACTGATAGGCAATAACTTTCTGGAGAAGAAAAGCAACCAGAACAATAGACATGTTTCTGCAAAACAAAGCATAGAGAGCCTAGTGAGAATTTCAGTGAGTCAGCTTCCAAAAGATCCTAAGAGAAGCTTCTGAGATGTCTGGATAATACAGTGGAATGTAACTTTAAATCAAGGAGAGAACCCTGCCATTCAGAAGGAATGGCAACTACAGCAAATCAAGAGGTACTGATACTCAGTACTAACACCAAACATGTTTTGATGAAAACACCAAAACACAAACAACCTCCATCATTGCCACAAGTGTGTGGAAACATACCCAGCACAGGGTTCCTCCTCTTCTAGGAAAGTGTTGAATGGTTGACTAAAAGAAGGAAAGATCCTCTCTTGCCCTAACAGGAGAGGCAGAAGGACTAATGATATGTGTTAAGACACTTTCCAAAGTATAAGTAATTTATTAAAAAATAAGAACTTTACTGAGTTTCACAGTGGAAAAAAGAAAGCCACAGACATGGGATGCTGAATTCTTGTCTGCTAGCACATGAAGATGATGAACACACATACAGAACAGGAAACAAATCAACAACTCCAAAAAACCCCCAATTAAAAGCTTAATTAAAAAAAGAGAGAGAAAGGAAAAAGAAAAGAACAAGCTGTTCACCAAAACCACAAAGGAGCACTAGACAACAGCTAAATTCATGAAGTGGTTACTCTCTAAAAGAAACAGCCAGCCTACTGTCAGATCCACCACTTCTGTATAAACTTTGAAGGGAAATCCTCTCAACAACATTGCTATTCAGTTATCTTTTAGAGAAACAGCAGGACTTCTGCCTGAAAATTTCAGGTTGGTTTTGCAGTACAGTTCAGCTCTTGGTGTTACTCTGTGGAACTCACATATGAATTTAAGGTGAGGCTGAAAATGCTTCTTTCCTCACACACAACTATACTGGTTGATTTTGCTAGATATAACAGCTTTTCCATTTAAACTTCCAGAAGCTGATTGTAAAAGCTGGTGAGATGTCAACACCACACAGTGAATTGAGGAACAAAGCTGAAGAGAGCACGAAGAAGAATTCAGAGCTGTATCTTTGTTCTCTGTTTTAGAATGTCCCAGTTTGTATGAACCTGATTACCTGGGCATAAGACGTTACACAGCAGAATGTTACCCCACCCAATACTGGATGGCAGAAGATAGCAAAGGTTGGCAAAAGGCAAGGAACAGTTTGAGACTTCTGTGCCACAAAATACTGTAAGGGTTTTTTGATGGTGACATAGTTACATATAAAGGAGGACAGCCCCTTTTCTTCAAGAAGTCTTTACTGGAGTCATTAAGCCTATTCCTATGCAGAAGCTGAAGTTATACTGCTACTGATATCAGAGAAAAGTCACACATTCATTTCAAACCAAAAATAGTAAATGAGATTTTGTTCACCTAAGGCAAAAAGCTGTGTTACAAATCAATGAACATCTTCCACCCTTCAGCATATATACCAGGACATTTAGTTATCTCTTAAAGGTCAACTAAAAGCTTAAGAGCTCCGTGTGTTACTTTCTCTTAATACCCATCTTTACATGCTTTTGCCATCTATCCTGGAGTGGTCAAAACCAAACTGCTGATATAGTTGAAGTGGGTTTGAAGAGCAATTTTGAATATTTCTGCATTTTTAACTAAATGCATGCATCTTGGGTCTAGAACACGTATTTACTGGTTTCTCAAAGGTAAAACAAAACTTCACTGACAAGATTCTATTCTTAACATTCTCCAGAGTGCTCCACAATGCAGATCAAAAACTGCTTCAAGATTCTGACGGCTAACATAATCTGAAACAAATGTGAGAATAACCCTAAGAAATTAAACATTTAGCCTGTTGGATTGTGTACAACAGTGACACTACAAGGAGAATGTGTAGTTCTGATGGGTCTGCAATCCATAAGCACATTAAAGCCATCTTTTTCAGTTTTTCACTTAGCTTCATTGTCTTGCTTTTTAAAATTTCAATTTCAAACTGGATCATAGGATAACATTACTTTTCTAACATTCAGGAAATGAAAAAATTATCTATAGTTTGTGTTGCTGGGGCAGGGGGGAAGTAAAGCCATTAGCTTTCCTTAATGAAATTTTATTGTTATAGTCATTATTAAACAGTGAAGGCTATATAAATTTCTCATACACATAATTCTAACACTTACATTGCAGTTGCAACTATAATGTGATTAGATATAAAAAATACCATTAATTTCAAGGCAGTTCTACACATATGATTCATCTGAAACCTCACGGTTAACCTATTTACAGAGCTGCCTTTGGAATTTCATATATATCATGTGAGGTATCTGAGAGCACAGTTTACATAATGTAAGGAAAACACACTCTATATATGAGGACACTTTCACTTTCTCAAACTATGCCTTAATATCACAGTATCAATAGTATTACCAAGGTTGGAGGAGACCTCAAAGATCATCGAGTCCAACCTGTAACCACAAACCTCGCGACTAGACCAAGGCACCAAGTGCCACATCCAGTCCCCTCTTGAACGCCTCCAGGGACGGTGACTCCACCACCTCCCCAGGCAGCCCATTCCAATGGCGAATGACTCTCTTGGTGAAGAACTTTTTCCCTCACCTTGAGCCTAAACTTCCCCTGGTGCAGCTTGAGACTGTGTCCCCTTGTTCTGGTGCTGGTTGCTAGGGAAAAGAGGCCAACCCCTTCCTGGCTA
>JAWKAJ010000428.1:0-14628 GCA_033816785.1 Picus viridis
CCACACTGCAGACTTCCACCTTCGCTTGTTCCCGATAAGACGACAGGAACCGTCTGTGAACAAAGCATATTTCTTTTCATCATCAGATAGGTCATTGTAAGGAGGAGCTTCCTCAGCACGAGTCACTCTCTCCTCTGAGGTTTGGTACAGTTGGTACCTTCAGGCCAACTTGAGATCACCTCCACCAGACCAGGTCTTTCAAGATTTCCCATTCGAGCTCTCTGTGTTATCAGAGCCATCCACTTAGACCAGGTGGAATCTGTTGCATGATGTGGTGTGGAACCTTTGCCTTTGAACATCCAATTCAAAACTGGTAATCTGGGAGCTAAGAGAAGTTGTGATTCAGTTCCAATTACTTCAGAAGCTGCTTTCACTCCTTCATAGGCAGCTAGAATCTCTTTCTCTGTTGGAGTATAATTAGCCTCTGAACCTCTGTAACCTCGACTCCAGAAACCAAGAGGTCGTCCACGTGTCTCACCTGGAGCTCTTTGCCACAAGCACCAGGTTGGACCATTGTCACTTGCAGCCGTGTACAAAATGTTCTTAATGTCTGGACCATCTCGGACAGGTCCCAGACCCATTGCTTGCACTACCTCTTGCTTTATCTGGTCAAAGGCTGCTTGTTGTTCAGGTCCCCAGTGGAAATGGTTTCTCTTTCGAGTCACATCATACAGAGGTTTCACAATCTGACTGTATCCAGGGATGTGCAGTCTCCAAAATCCCACTATCCCCAAGAAACGTAGAGTTTCTTGCTTGTTCATGGGATTTGCCATGGTAGAGACTCTGTTTACCACATCCACTGGAATGTGTCGGCGTCCATCCTGCCACCGCACTCCCAGAAACTGGATCTCTCTGGTAGGTCCTTTCACCTTGTCTCGCTTGATGGCAAAACCTGCATTCAGAAGAATGTCAATGATTTTGTTACCTTTCTCGAAGACTTCCTCAGCAGTTTTACCCCAGATGATGATGTCATCGATGAACTGGATGTGTTCTGGAGCACCACCTTCCTCCAGAGCATCGTGGATCACTGCATGACAGATGCTGGAGCTGTGGATCCAGCCCATGGGCAACCTGTTGAAAGTGTACTGGATTCCTCTCCAGGTGAAAGCAAACTGAGGCCTGCATTCCTCTGCTATGGGAATAGAGAAGAAGGCATTAGCAATGTCTATGGTAGCATACCATTTGGCCTCTTTGGATTCCAGCTCATACTGCAGTTCCATCATGTCTGGTACTGCTGCACTCATAGGTGGAGTTACTTCATTCAGGGCTCGATAGTCGACTGTCAGACGCCAATCTCCATTCGGCTTTCGCACAGGCCACACTGGACTGTTGAAAGGTGAATGAGTTTTGCTGATGACTTTCTGACTCTCCAACTGACGAATCAGATTCTGAATGGGCAACAAAGAGTCACGGTTGGTTCTGTATTGTCTGTGATGCACAGTCTGAGAAGCAACCGGCAATTTAATGTCCTGAATCTTGTGTTGTCCCACAACTGCAGATTCATCAGAAAGCTCAGGTCTAACAGACAGCTTCAGCTTTTGTCCATCAGTTTCTACAGATGCTACTCCAAAAGCCCATTTGTAACCCTTAGGGTCTTTGAAACGCCCTTCTCTCAGAAAATCAATTCCCAGAATACAAGGTGCGTCAGGTCTGGTCACAACTGTATGCTTTCTCCACTGTTTACCAGTTAAACTTATATCAACCTCCACCTTAGTTAACTCTTGAGATCCACCAGTGACTCCCAGAATAGTTATAGCTTCTGATCCCTGATAATTTGATGGCATTATGGTGCACTGAGCCCCTGTGTCAACCAAGGCCCTGTACTTCTGAAATTGTGAAGTGCCAGGCCACTGGATGTACACATCCCAATAGATTCTGTTATCTCTGTTACCCCTCTCCTCCCCTGGCGGGAGAACATGCCCACATGTGCAATGAGCACATGGTGCAGTGTTAGAACTGGAGCCACTGTTGGAGCTATTAGAGTTGTCCTGGGGAACTGTGGAAGTAACAGCTACCCTTCTGGTATTGCTACCTCGGGTTCTGCCACTTTGCAGTTCCCTCAGTCTCCTGAAAAGATTAGCAGTTGGTTGACCATCCCATCTGTTCATGTTCTCACCAAACAGATCATGCAGAGTTATCCAAATACTTGCACATGATTGCCTTGGTGGTCTGTTTTGGTTGGATCTGTTTTGGAATGACCTGTTTTGGAATGACCTGTTTTGGAATGACATACTTGGAGGACGTCTATTCCTCACAGAGGAAACCTGTATCCATCTGGAGGAAGAATTGGAATTATCTCTTTGTGCCAATTGGGAGAATGTATTTTTAAATTCATCCTTCAGCTCTTTCATGCAATTCTTTATTTCACCAGACAGAGTTTCAATGGCTGAAACCAGAGAAACACGTGTCATGCTGTCCTCCAGTTGTCTCATTTGATCAGTGAATTGGCCAACCGTAGGAGAAGCACCACCATAATTTCTTGCCACAATTCTGCTTGCCAGAATATTTGCATAATTAGGAGGAGCAAGTTTGATGAGCTTTTTAGCAAGACCAGTTCCTACAGGAATTTCATCAGGATTCAGAGCCTCATGGCCACCATAGAGTACCTCTCTAACAGCAAATTCTCTCAGACGCTTAATTCCCTCATCTATGGTAGTCCAGGGTTTAGCATTCCATGGAAGATCATCTCGGGAAGGATACCTCATGAGAGTTGCCATTAAAAGGCGTATCCAGAGAGTAACCTTACCGAGAGTCCTGCCTAGATGTCTATCTATTCCATTATCCTTTGAGAGAGTTCCTAGTTGAGCTGCTGACTTGTCTCCAACCACCAGAGCTGGAGCACCTGTATCATAGCATCTACCAAGCCAAGCTAGGATTGGCTCCTTATCTGCTCTGATGTAATCTTTACGCACATACCTCAATTCTTCCCTGGGTGACGAACAGCTCTCAATGTCATCTGACTCCTCCTCCTCTGCCTCATCTTCCTGAAGTTCTTGTCCCAATAATCTTACTGTCACTCTCCTAAGAATCTGCTTAAGGTCAGGAGTACCACCTTTGGTTGTTCTGCTATCAGCAATTTGCCCTGCATCTCCATCCAGTGATGATCTCAATAACTCAGCTATATCTTTAAGACAAACCTTTTCCTCCATCTCAGCAGGTTCTCTTTGAGCAGAAGTTCCCTCACCAGGATCCTGCTGCTCTCCCCCATCAGCATCTGGATCAGCTTTGCCCTTTTTTCCTCTCGTACTTAAAACAGCTACCTGCTTAACTGGAGCTGTGTTTGGATTTACAGCTGGCTTAATAGAAGCTGACAGGTTTTGAGACGAATCAGCTGCTGTGGAGGGCACTTCCGGTCCTGCCGAAGAAGAAGGAGGAAATGGCTTTGCCCCATTAATGGCTGCCGAGGGCGTGGAAGCCATGTTAGGAGCTGCCGCTGCCGCTGGCTGATTGCCAGAGCCACCAACAGCACTGTTCAGAGCAGCCTTTCCGATGGACTTTTTAGCCTTGTCGTTAACTGATACAGATTCTGCATTTTCCTCATCACTAGACACCTCTGGGGTAGAGTTAGAGCTGCGCTTTCTGCGTTTCGATCTACGCTTAATTACAAAGCATGCCTTAGCCACTTTTTTCTCCCGATACAGAGCATATAACAAGAACACATTACTTATCACCAACAGCAGGATTGCACACATCAAATAAATCACCTTTGGATCCCAGCCATCACTTAAAACAACCTTTTCGCCTACCGGGATCTTAAACTCCTTTATCTCTATGGGCAGAGTGCTGGAGGTCACATTCCCGTATCTGTTAAGCCAAAAGAATCCCAGGCACCGGTCGTAAAGAAGCTGAATCTTATACTTAAACCATAAATACAATTTATACATCAAGTATCTGCCTAAGCGATCGAAAATCATTCCCATGAAGTACTTGTAGACCAGTACCGAACAAACTGAAAAGACCAAACGCTCTAAAAGCCAAAACACTTTCATGTTTGCAACTCCGACTCGAGCAGGCAATAAATCAAGCAACCTTTTAGCCCAGCTTCTGGACAGCAATTATCCACAAGCCCCACGTTGGGCGCCAATTAAAAATATGTGGTGGAGTAGGAAGGTTCCCCCCCACACACAGAAGAATTCCACAGCTAACTCAGCCGGAGAAGCAGATGAAAGCTGTATTTTACAAGCAGATATGGAATGCAATGAATATGTACAAAAATATACAATATTTACAATATATGCAGAAATATACAGCAATGTATGTAATACAGGAAACCTTTCCCCAACCCCCCCTGCGGCCAGGGGGTTCGGCCTGCCCCTCCCTTCTCCCTCCCTACCTCCCCTTTTTCCCAAAAGGGTTAGAGAGAGAGAGAAAGGAAGGTAATTAAAAGGGGAAAACTTTGTTAAAGCTCAAAGCGAATGTAAAAAGTTAGTTTTCTTATCTGGTTAGAGAGGAATCGTAGAGAGAAACGAGCCAGCTCACAGCACAGGGGGAAGAAGAAGACGACTGCAGCCTGACTCCCCCCGACTGAAAGACTAAACAAAAAACTACAACTGGGTCCCACCAATGAAATTGAATTAGCATATCATTGTTTTCATTCTAATATCAAAATATTCGCCCAGAGTGTTCAGAAAGTGTCTCTTTCTTAAAGGCACAGCCTAAACCGGTCACAGTATTGTTATACCTCATCTGACTTTAAACTGCTCATCTGTGATACAATAGCAATGCAAACAGGACAGCATGGACCTTAGCAGGGCTGCAAGGTTCACCTGGGAACTAAGATAGACACCCATCTCGTTAGTTTGTGTTGAGCAGCAGTCTGCCATGAAAAGCTCCATTGGTATTTGAACTAGCTGATTCAGAGTAAACAAAATATGGCCATTACAGGCTCAACTGAAACATCTTTAATGCTGAAGGGAGACTAAATCAATGTTTTATTTTGCAGCACACCCTGAACTTGTCTTGGAAAGTGTGTTGTCTTATAAGATGCTGTTTTGGGAACAGGCCTTTTCCATTTGAATATGCTTTTTTCTAATTTGACTGAATGGTGAAGTTATAATTTTATATGAAAACTTTGGTGAGGTGGGTTTGTGTTAACTATCCTGATGTCCTGTGTGACAATGTGTTGAAATGTGGTTGTGTGAGCAGTTTTAGAGATGTAGGTTATTCATGCCTGTTTATTCAAACTATGTGACAGCCCATGTTCTCAATCTTTGATGCTCTTTGCACAGTCATCTCCATATATTTCACATTGATGTGCATCCCAACATAGAGTGGGAAAGGATCACATGCCCAGAAAACACCCATAGAGAATGGTGCCTGACTAACTGAGCTGATTATCTGCTGTCGGAGATTGATCCTGCCTTTACTTTAGGAGTCTTGCCTCAGCAGTCACTGCAACTAAGTTATAACTGTACTAAAGTAAGAACCCTTGGTAAACAAGGAGCTAGAAAGGGACACTCAGAAAATGTAAATAGGGTAGTTTATTAAAATAAATATAGCTAGAGAGAGACTAATTTTCAAGTTTTTTAAGAGGGGAAAAGAAGATTGAAATTGCAACAGAAGTGCTCTATTGGGGTCAAGACCTCTTTCAGATGCAGCAGGAGCTGTAGAGATCCCGCTGTAGGTTGGGGTTGGAGTGGCTGAAGAGGAGCCAAACAGAAAGGGACCTAGGGGTACTGATTGACAGCCGGCTGAACATGAGCCTGCAGTGTGCCCAGGTGGCAAAGAAGGCCAATGGCATCCTGGCCTGCATCAGGAATAGTGTGGCCAGCAGGAACAGGGAGGTCATTGTGCCACGGTACTCAGCACTGGTTAGGCCACACCTTGAGTACTCTGGGACAAGAGCTCTAAGGTGACTGCAGTGAAAGTGCATTTCTTCCACTGAAAGAAGTCACAACAAATTTGTTCAGACACAAACAAACAAATGTGTTAGGAAAGCATTGGTTTCGTAATGGGTATCCCAAACCTGGGTTCAGTGGATGAAGTCTCTTTTGGCAAAAGCTATGTGCAGAACTTCTCCACACCCTTCAGGTTTCCACCAAGATCCTGAAAACCAATTCAGATGGCCAAGCTGAGCTTACTCCAAGGAAATATAATAATTTTACTGCTGTGCATTACCTTTTGCTTCATTCATTGCTTTTTCTTTAACATCTAAAATTGAAATTAGATATATTTTTCCATGTATGCCTGATAGATGTCAGAAATCAGAATATGCCTGTTATCCTTCCACCTGAGACGTCCTGTTTCAAATAAGTTTGGCCTGAGAGAGTTGAGCCCTAATATTTTTATTCAATAAGAAATGTCCATTGGCTTCATTTGTGTTTCTCATGCAACAGACTGAGATGAGCATTTAGCCTGTGAAGAGTTATGCAATTCTGTTTTATAAGTGCCACATGTATGTTTAATGTACCCCTTGGTACATTGCATAAGGTGACTCTGACTATGAAAGGATAAAACAACTCTCTCTCCAGACTGTTGACTGAGTGGCTGCAGATGAGCAAGTTTCTGTAAATATCTGTAAATTCACTTTTCTCTCAGACAGAGATTTTTGCTCTGAATTACATTGCAAGTTTTATACACTTAACTGTGAAAATAAGTATGTTCCCTAGCTGTCTGCAGTCACTGTGAAAAGTTTAATGTATTTTGTAGGAATTTGATCTATTAGCTTCTCCTTTCTGCAGTTTTTGTCATTGTTGGGTTTTTTTGTTTGATTGGATTATTTTTTTTGTGGTTTTGCTTTTTTTATTTGGTTTGCTTGGGGGTTTTTTGGGTAGATGTTTCTTATGCTAGAGTTAGTTTTGATAAATTTCTTTGTATTTGTGTTCAAGAAGACATGCAACCTGTGTACTAACATGCAGACATTTGCAAAGGAAAGAATATCACCATCTTCAGCATGCCACTTTTGAAAATGTTTTGGGTTTTGTTACGAGGCCATGAATCATACGTAATCTTTCAAATTTTAATTATCTTGGATGGGAGTAGGATGAGGGTAGGTGGGTGGTTTGAAGAAAAGCTGTGTGCCTCATTTGATCCAATTTAAGGTGTAAGGTTAGAAGCACTTTGGGAAGAAAAATTTGAAATTATTAGAAGTCGCTGCTTTGTTCCTGTTTCAATACCAGTTATCATACAAAATGTGATTAGATTGTCTCAGTCACTGTGAAATATTCTGAATTAAACATCAGTTTCATTCTCTTAGGGCTGATTATTTTCTTTGGGCATGTCTCACAATTCCTTGGATATGACTTGTCATTCATATATGCCACATGCCCCTCACAAATAATTATAATGGATTGTATCTTCTTTACAACTGTAGTACGGAAGAGCCTAGGAAAAGAAGAGATTTCGTTTCTTTGCAATGAATACATGAGAGCTCTGAAGAATGTCTTATTGCTTCAGGCAGGTGACTTAAATGTCAGATGATAGAAAGTTAGAGTAAAACAGACAATTTTCTGTTCTATCTCTTCCCTTGTGGAAGGGACAATAAGATGGGGATTATTTTAGACAAATAAAATTATTCCAAATTTATTCAAAACCCTGAATAACACTGTGTTCCATTCCAAAGCAATTGTCCTCAAAATGAGAGTTTAAACAGCCTGTTGGCTGGTGCCAGAGTGTGCAATATACATAGGTCTACATTCCTCTAACAAGGCATATACAGTAGCAAAGGAATCTCTGCATGGCTGTTTCCTTCCTTTAGCTGATGATGGTCACTATGTGTGGGCATCCATCCTCAAATGTAACCCTGAGAAAACATCAGATGGGAATGCACAGCTTTTTTCAAGTTTAGCTACTGTTTGCAAACTCTTTGCATCCTTTCATGAAAGAAATTTCTATTGATCTAATGTAAGTGTTAGATCAGCTCCTTTGCTGCTGCAAAGAGGTACTATGCCCTCTTCTGTGATAGTTGTTCACAATTTGTCCATTTAAACACTCACAATGAACTGATATTCATACCATCCCCCTGAGCTGCAACATTCACCTCTCGTGTCATTAACCTGCATGTATGAGGAAGTTCTATACAGAGAGAGTGATTCCCCATTGGAATGAGCTGCCTGGGGAGGTGGTGGAGTCACCTTCATTGGAGGTGTTCAGGAGGAGACTTGATGGGGTGCTTGGTGACATGATCTAGTTGTTTGATGGGTTGGACGCAATGATCTTGAAGGTCTCTTCCAACCTGGTTTATTGCATTGTATTGTATAATTTCTCCCACATTGCTAAATTTGTTGTGGTATCCAGTGTCATGTCTAATCCCAGCTGGTAACTAAGCACCACACAGCCACTCGCTCCCTTAGCTCAGTGGGATGGTAGAAGGGAATTAGAAGGGCAAAAAATGAAAAAAACTTGTGGCTTGAGTGTGGCAGTTTAGGCTGGGTATCTCCTGTTGCTGCCACACAAGATACACCTCTGGCGTCCTGAGAGTCCACCCCAGTGGGTGGACACAGGAAATAGCATATTTCATACCCTAATATCCTGTGCCCTATAAATCCATCTGCAAAGTCATTCACTTCCTCTTTCTTCCCCTTTTTCCCTTGAGAGATGCTCCCTATCACGTAATGGTGGGGGAGTATCTCAAGGCCTCTTAGGCCAGGCTAGGCCTCATGCCAGAAGGAGGAGGGGGAGAGGCAGTCTCAGATCTGGCCAGCTGAGGCTAGCCTAGCAGTGGGGGGGGTGGAAGAAAGAGCCCTGGGGGTTTTGGGTATACCCTCAGCTGGGAAGAAGGGAAATGTTGGGAGGCTTTTGGGTATGCTGCAGGGAACTCTCTGGTTTGGAGTTCTTTTGTCACTATGCTTGTGGTTTTCTGTAAAACACTTACTTCTTTTCCATTTAAACTTTCCATCACTTCTGCAATCCATTTGGGTGCATGGGCAAGAGAGCATCTGCCTGGCCCCAAACCAGGACAGTTGAGATAAAAGCAGTTTAATTAAAATGAAAAGAGCAGAGATTAATAAACCCAGAGTGCTGAGCACTGGTGAGGCCACACTTCAATTATTTGGTTTGGTTTTGGGCCCCTCACTTCAAGAAAGACATTGAGGTGCTGAAGTGTGTCGAGAGAAGGGCAAGGAAGCTGGTGAGGGGCCTGGAGAACAGATCTTATGAGGAGAGACTGCAGGAACTGGAGTTGTTTAGTCTAGAGGAAAGGAGGCTGAAGAGAGACCTTCTTGCTCCCTACAGCTACCTGAAAGGATGTTGTGGTGAGGTGGGTTTCAATCTCTTCTCCCTAATATCAAGTGATAGACATAAGAGGAAATGGCCTTAGATTGTGCCAGAGCAGGTTTAAATTAAGTATTAGGAAAAATTTCTTTACTGAAAGAGTGCTCAGGCATTGGAATAGGTTGCCCAGGGAAATAGTGGAGTCACTGTCCCTGGAGGTGCTCAAAAGTTGTGTATCACAGTATCGCCAAGGTTGGAAGAGACCTCGAAGATCATCCAGTCCAACCTGTCACCACAGACCCCATGACTAGACCATGGCACCAAGTCCAATCCCCTCTTGAGGGAGGGAGGACATTGCTGCCCAGAGAGAACTCTCCTGCCCACTGCAGGCTTGAACTCACAACCTTCCCAGTAAGAGTCTTACATGCTACCAACTTAGCCACATGGTCCCCTTTGTAAGAGGAGTGTGGTCAGCAGAGCCAGGGAGGTTCTCCTCCCCTTCTGCTCTGCCCTGCTGAGACCTCACCTGGAAGATTGCAGCCAGCTCTGGGCTGCCCAGCTCAGGAGGGACAGGGATCTGCTGCAGAGAGCCCAAGGGAGGCTCCAAGGATGCTGAAGCACTGCCTTTTCCCTACTCTTCCCCTCCCTTTTCACTACTCTTCCTTTCCCTTTTCCCTACTCTTCCCTTCACAGTACCTACTACACAGTACACATGGCACTCTGGGACCAGCGGGGATCTTGCTCGGGAGCTCACCGCGACCGGCACCCTCGGGAACACTAGCTGCTTCCCTTTCAACCTACGGGGATCGGCAGGGCACCCAGGGCTCTCGGCACTCGGCTAGACTTGGCACGACCGTTTCTCCACGTGCTTGCTGCTCGGGATCGCTCGGGCTCCCGCGTCACTGCCGGCGGCTGGTTTAAAAGCCAGCGGCGGCTCGCGCAGCCCCTGTTCCCGCGGGGATCTTGCCGCCTGCTCTCGCTCGGCACGCGCCGCCGCACTTGTTCTAAATTTTTGTCCAGCGGGTCCCGCGGGCAGGGCACCATGGTGGTGACGCGCCGCAACCGCTCCTTCAGAACATCAGTCTCGACTCAGACTGAGGGGGAATACACGCAGGTAGGCAAGTGTCTCAAGCAAGAGGTGGGTGTCCAGGCTTATGGCTGCAGAGAGTGCTGGAGCCTGGCAGTTGAGATGCAGGGTAGTGGGGACAACTCCTGCATCAGATGCGAGCAGATTGACTATCTGCTTAACCTGGTGGCCAGATTGAAAGATGAGGTGACTAGACTTAGAGGTGTCAGGGATTGTAGAAGAGAGACCAACTTGAGTAACCAGGCTCTGCAGGCTCCCCAGCAGAGGCTGATTATCCAAAAAGCAGAGGGGAATGGACGAAGATTCCTCTCAAAAGACACAAATTAAAACCTCCCTGTATCCCTTCACCTCCCCCACTGCCCTTGGACAACAGGTATGGGGCACTGGAGGTCGAGGGGGAGGTGATTCTGATGCTGGAGGACACACCATCTGGGGTTTTCCAAGAGGCAAAACAGCCCAGGGTGAGTCGGCCCGGGGTGAGTCGGCCCAGGGTGAGTCGGCCCGGGGTGAGTCAGCCTGGGGTGAGTCGGCCCGGGGTGGGTCAGCCTGGGGTGGGTCGGCCCGGGGTGAGTCAGCCTGGGGTGGGTCGGCCCGGGGTGAGTCAGCCTAGGGTGAGTCAGCCTAGGGTGGGTCGGCCCGGGGTGAGTCAGCCTGGGGTGGGTCGGCCCGGGGTGAGTCAGCCTAGGGTGGGTCGGCCCGGGGTGAGTCAGCCTAGGGTGGGTCGGCCCGGGGTGAGTCAGCCTGGGGTGAGTCAGCCTAGGGTGGGTCGGCCTAGGGAGGGTCGGCCTAGGGAGAGCCAGCCTGGGATGGGTCGGCCTGGGGTGGGTCAGCCTGGGGTCAGGCAGCCTGGGGTGAGTCATCCCAGGGTGGGTAAGCCTGGGGTGAGTCAGCTTGGGGTTAAACAGCCTTCCCCTGGCATCAAGACTTGCTCCCTTAAAAAAAAGAGGAGGGTGATTGTTATTGGTGATTCCCTACTGAGTGGAACAGAGGGCCCCATATGTCGGCCAGACCCTGCTCACAGGGAACTTTGTTGTCTTCCAGGAGCTCAAATTGCTGATGTTACCAGAAGGCTGCCTAGTCTGGTGCAGCCCTCTGACTACTTTCCATTAATAATTATGCAGTTAGGGAATGACGATGTTGCAACTAGAACTCCCAGGGCTATCAAGAATGACCTCAAGGTCCTGGGGGATCTAGTGGAGGACTCAAGTGTACAAATAATTTTTTTGTCTATACCCTTAGTTGCAGGAGGGAATATGAGAAGGAACAGGTCAGCAGCTGTAGTCAACAAGTGGCTTAGAGGTTGGTGCAGTCAGAAGAATTTTGGGTTTTTTGATCTTGAAAAACTTTCTACTACACCAGGTCAGCTGGTAACAGATGGAGTACATCTGTCCCAGAGGAGGGGAAAGGTCACAGTACATGAGAATGGCCTGTCCCCCAAAGGTAAAAAGATTCTGGGAAGGGAATTAGCAAGTCTCATTGACAGGGCTTTAAACTAGCTTCGAAGGGGGAAGGGGCTGAAACCAGTCCCCCCAGACAGGAGTCTGAGGGTGGTAAGCTGGAGTCAGGGGCAAAACCAGCAGCTCAGCTGAAGTGCATGTACACTAATGCACGAAGTATGGGCAACAAACATGAGGAGCTGGAAGCCTTGTTGCAGCATGAAAGATATGATGTAGTTGCCATCACGGAGACATGGTGGGATGACTCGCATGACTGGAGTGCTGCAATTGACGGCTACAGGCTATTCAGGAGAGACAGGCAGGGAAGAAGGGGTGGAGGGGTGGGCCTGTACATCAGGGAGGCTCTTGATGCCATTGAGCTAGAGATCAGGGATGATCGGGCTGAGTGCGTGTGGGTAAGAATTAGAGGGAAGACCAGCAGGGCAGACATGCTGGTTGGAGTCTGTTATAGACCACCCAACCAGGAGGATGATCTTGATGAAGCATTCTATAGGCAGCTTAAGGCTGTCTCAAGATCGCCTAACCTTGTTCTCGTGGGAGACTTCAACCTGCCTGATATCTGCTGGGATCACAACATAGCAGAGAGGAGGCAGTCTAGGAGGTTCTTAGAGTGCATGGAGGACAGCTTCTTATCCCAGGTGCTGCGTGAGCCTACCAGGGGTAAGGCTATGCTTGACCTCCTCTTCACCAACAGGGAAGGGCTGGTGGGTGATGTGGTGGTCGGAGGGTGTTTAGGCACCAGTGACCATGAGATAATTGAGTTTTCAGTATTCAGCCAAGCCAAGAGGGGGAGCAAGAAGACCTCCACTCTGGACTTCCGGAGGGTGGACTTCAGGCTACTCAAGGAACTAACTCAGAAGGTTCCTTGGGAAACAGCCCTTAAAAACAAAGGGGTTCAGGAGAGCTGGACCTACTTCAAGAAAGAACTCTTGAAGGCGCAGGAACAGGCTGTGCCAGTGTGCCGGAAGATGAGCCGCCGGGGCAGACGGCCAGCCTGGATGGGTAATGAACTTCTAAAGGAACTAAGGGAAAAAAAGAGGGTGTATTATCTTTGGAAAAAAGGGGAGGCAACCCATGGAATGTTTAGGGGATGTTGCTAGGTCTTGTAGGAAGAAAATTAGGGAGGCAAAAGCACATTTGGAGCTCAGACTGGCCTCTGCTGTGAAGGACAACAAAAAGTCCTTCTATAAATATATTAATAGCAAGAGGAAGGGCAAGGAGAAGCTCCACTCCTTGGTGGGCATGGAGGGGAATATTGTAACAAAGGATGAGGAAAAGGCAGAGGTGCTTAACACCTTCTTTACCTCAATTTTTACTAGCAGGACAGAACGTCTTCCAGACAGCTGGCCTGCAGAGCTGGCAGAAGGAGCCAGGGAGCAGCATAGTTTTCCCCTGTTCCAGGATGGGAGAGTTAGAGATCTTCTCAGCCGCTTGGACTCCCACAAGTCCATGGGACTGGATGGGATCCATCCTAGGGTGCTGAGGGAGCTGGCGGATGAGCTGTCCAGGCCGCTCTCCATCATTTTTCAGCAGTCCTGGCTCACTGGAGAGGTCCCAGAAGACTGGAAGCTGGCCAACGTGGTGCCCATCCATAAGAAGGGCCAGTTGGAAGAGCCGGGGAATTATAGGCCTGTCAGCCTGACCTCAGTGCCAGGCAAGATTATGGAACGGGTCATCTCGAGTGCGATCACACAGCACTTACAGGATGGCCAGGGGCTCAGGCCTAGCCAGCATGGATTTAGGAGGGGCAGGTCCTGCCTGACCAACCTGATCTCCTTCTATGATCAGGTGACCCGCCTGGTGGATGCGGGGAGGCCTGTGGATGTGGTCTACCTGGACCTCAGCAAGGCCTTTGACACCGTCCCCCACAGCAAACTCCTGGCCAAGCTGGCAGCCCATGGCTTGGACAGGAGCACACTGTGTTGGGTTAGGAAGTGGCTGGAGGGCCGACCCCAGAGAGTGGTGGTGAATGGTGCCACATCCAGCTGGCGGCCTGTCACTAGTGGTGTGCCCCAGGGATCAGTGCTGGGCCCCATGCTTTTCAACATCTTTATTGATGATCTGGATGAGGGCATTGAGTCCATCATCAGTAAATTTGCAGATGACACCAAGCTGGGGGCAGGAGTTGATCTGCTGGAGGGCAGAGAGGCTTTGCAGAGAGACCTCGACAGGCTGGACAGATGGGCAGAGTCCAATGGCATGAGATTTAACACATCCAAGTGCCGGGTTCTGCACATTGGCCACAACAACCCCAGGCAGTGCTACAGGCTGGGGTCAGAGTGGCTGGAGAGCGGCCAGGCTGAGAGGGACCTGGGGGTGCTGGTTGATTGTAAGCTGAACATGAGCCAGCAGTGTGCCCAGGCAGCCAAGAGGGCCAACCGCATCCTGGCCTGCATTAGGAATAGTATGGCCAGCAGGAGCAGGGAGGTCATTGTGCCCCTGTACTCTGCTTTGGTTAGGCCGCACCTTGAGTACTGTGTCCAGTTCTGGGCCCCTCAGTTTAGGAAGGATGTTGACTTGCTGGAACGTGTCCAGAGAAGGGCAACAAAGCTGGTGAGGGGTTTGGAACACAAGCCCTATGAGGAAAGGCTGAGGGAGCTGGGGTTGCTTAGCCTGCAGAAGAGGAGACTCAAGGGTGACCTCATTGCTCTCTACAACTACCTGAAGGGTGGTTGTAGCCAGGAAGGGGTTGGCCTCTTCTCCCTAGCAACCAGCACCAGAACAAGGGGACACAGTCTCAAGCTGCACCAGGGGAAGTTTAGGCTCGAGGTGAGGAGAAAGTTCTTCACCGAGAGAGTGATTCGTCATTGGAATGGGCTGCCCGGGGAGGTGGTTGAGTCTCCGTCCCTGGAGGCGTTCAGGAGGGGACTGGATGTGGCACTTGGTGCCATGGTCTAGTTGTGAGGTTGTGGTTACAGGTTGGACTCGATGATC
>JAWKAJ010000429.1:0-14616 GCA_033816785.1 Picus viridis
AACCCTTTTGGGAAAAGGGGAGGTAGGGAGGGAGAAGGGAGAGGAGAAGGGAGGGGCAGGCCGAACCCCCTGGCCGCAGGGGGGGTGGGGAAAGGTTTCCCTGTTACATACATTGCTGTATACTTCTGTATATATTGTAAATATTGTATATTTTTGTACATATTCATTGCATTCCATATCTGCTTGTAAAATACAGCTTTCATCTGCTTCTCCGGCTGAGTTAGCTGTGGAATTCTTTTGTGTGTGTGGGGAACCTTCCTACTCCACCACACAGGAGAATGGCATTTCTCCTACAAGGCTAGAGGCTAGGGCCAGGAAAGGTGACAGGGCAGAGATGTGGAGGGTGTGAGCTACCAGAGGAAGCAGCAGGCTTTGGCAGTAGCTGGGGGTTGGAAGGGTGAGCAGGTAGGGGATGGTCTGTGCAGGCTCCTGCTACTAATCTGTCAGGCATCCCTCACTGAGGGCACCATTTGTTAAAGACACAGGGACTTTCCAACATTTCCCAGGTGCAGGTAGTGTCTGAAGGACTTTTCTCCCAGAAAAAAAAAGACCCCTTTTGGACAATGGGACAGGGTTAGCTACTTTTCTGGAAAGTGAGCCAGGACTTCAACCTACCAGCCAGTTCCCAGCAGGTTGCGGTGGGATGGAGTTTACCTTTTGTGTTTGCCAAAGGATACTAAAAAGATGTCAAAGCTCTAAATATGGGCATTGATTGACTTTCTCCTTGTCTAAATTACCTGGGAACACTTGAGAAAGACCCATCCTCCCCACTGTAACAACAGGTTGCAGCACCAGTGGGTTGTCCTGTCCAAGAGGTATCCCTCTGCCAAGAACAGAGACTGTTACTACATATTGGAGGAGCTAGCACACAGGGAGAGCATCTACCTGCCAGAGCTGCAGCTAACCTTGATACCTGCTTGGGTTACAAAGATATGCAGAATTGCAGCATCTCCTCTCTGGTTTTGACCTTCCTTCCTTTATAGTTCCTGGAACCATTCCCTCTTTTCAGAAAGAGTGCTCTTGGGAATTTGAGGCCCTGGGAAGCACAGGTCTGCAGGCATCTGAGCGCTCCATCGCTGGCACAATGTGCAGATGGTGAGTCACCGGCCTCCCCACTAAGATGTGTTTCAGTGATTATGCTCCAGTCCCAGCTGTTGGACCAAACCCAAGTGCCTCCTGCTCATTGGAGACACCATGCTCTGGAACAGGGCATGATGTGTCTCTGAGTGCTGCCAGCTTTAGGAAGCATTTGGGCTCCAAGAAATCCAGGTCTGATGCTGCAGGCCTGTGGTGGATTGAAATTCCCCAACATGAATTGCCAGGCCAGCTCAGTTGGAAAGCAAATGAGGCTGTATTTACAAGCAAAACTACAATCTAAGATATGAAATGCAATAAGCATGCACACAAATATACAGTATTTACATATATTTACAATTTATCATGCTATCATAGTATCAGTCCGGTTGGAAGGGACCACAAGGATCATCTAGTTCCAACTCCCTGCCATGGGCAGGACACCCACGACTAGATCAGGCTGGACAGAGCCTCATCCAGCCTGGTCTTGAACACTCCTCCAGGGACGGGCCTCTAACCACCCTCCCTGACAACCCATTCCATGGTTTCACCACTCCCATGGGGAAGAACTTCTTCTCACATCTAGCCTGAATCTCCCTCCAGCTTCATTCCATCTCCTAGTCCTATCACTGCTTAGCCCGAGAGTCCCTCTCAGCCTCTCCTGTAGGCCCCTTCAGATACTGGAAGGCCACAATGAGTCACCTGGCGAGTCTCTCCAGACTGAACAGCCCCAACTGCTTCAGTCTGTCCTCATAGGAGAGGTGCTCTAGCCCTCTGATCATCCTCGTGGCCCTTCTGACACCTTCCAGCACCTCCATATCCCTCTTGTAATAGGGGGTTCCAGAACTGATGCAGTACTCCAGGTGGGGTCTCACCAGAACTGAGCAGAGGGAGAGAATCACCTCCCTGACTCTGGCCACACTCTCTGATGCCCCAGATCTGATTACTCTCCAGGCTGCAAGTGACATTGAGAGCTCATGCTTGAAAAGCTTCTCGTCTCACTCAGCTAGCTCCCAAGTCTCCCCAGGGCGCTCTCCAGCCAGTCACTGCCTCAGCCTGGGAGCGATTTTGAAGAATTTCCTCGACCAGACAGCCCTCTCTCGCCTCTGCTCTTCCCCACTGTACATGGGACAAGAGGAATTCAAGGAGAAAGGGGCTAATGCTTAGTATTAATCACAAAGAAGAACACATTCAAGGTCAGCAAGGCCACACTCCAGAAGTCAGTACGCTGCCAGAGTGAAGAGCACAAAAGGAAGCTATTTATGCTCAGCACCTGTTAGCAGACAGACCAACAGCATGATTTTAGACCTTATACTTCACTCCTCCTACATCCAATGGCAATCTCCATCTCCATTATTATCACTTTATGCTCCAAGATCTGGGAAATTCTCTAGGGCACAGCCTAAAAACTGCCACAAGACCACCCTTGAGACGTGTGGGCTGGGCCCCCACCCAAGAGCTTCTTACTCCACTGGAACCCGGCAGGGGCTGCTGCTGAGTCCACAGTCTCTCTTTGACTTTTTCCTCAGCCTCCTAGTTCAGTTGAAAGAAGCGGTCATGTTGACTCTCCACTGGTCAATGAGGATTGGGTTAGATAGCATCTGGAGAGGGAACACAGGAATCCATCAGTCGGCATGCACCCATCAATGCTGCGGGAGTGGGTGTTGCTCTGGTCTGCCACTCTCCATCGCCTTGGAAGATCATGTGGAACAGGAGACATGCCTGAGCGAGCCGACGTCACTCCAGTCTCAAAAGGTAAGGAGAACCAGGAAACTACAGACAGTCAGCCTTGCTCCACATCGGGCACTCATTGCCTGGAGGTTATCTCTAGTATGGAAGACATAAGATAAGTACAGCAGTGGGATTAACTGAGAGAAGTGTTATGTTTGACTGCCTGATAGTTTCTGCGATGGTGCGATTAAATGTGGCAGTCAGCCGCACGTCCCCCTCCTGTGGATGAAGTTCCAGAGTGGACGCAGTACTCCAGGCTGAGCAGGGGTTGCAGCCGATCTCCTGGTCTGCTGGTCACATTCTCTGATGCATCTGCGATCTGATTAGCTCTCTGGTGTTGCACGCGCGACCAGAGGCTGAGCTTTCCATCCACTGCCCCTGTCTTTCCTCAGGCTGCCCCCAGCCAGTCACTGCCCCACCTGCCTGGGATTGCCTCAACCCAGACGTGGGACTTCGACTGGCCTGTTGAACCTCATGAGGTGGCCACTTCCAGCTTGTCAGCCTCCCTCTGATGGCATCCCTCCTCCAGCATATCCACCGCATCCACCTGCTTGGTATCAGCGTAACCCCGCTGAGGGTGCAGACTTCCACGCCACTGTCCATGGTCACCCACAAGATGGGTCCTAGTGACTGATTTCGAGGGACCTGCTTGTCACTGGCTCTCCACTGGGACATGGACCACTTGCAATTAGTCGCGCCATCAAGCCAGTTCCTATCCATCTAGTAACCATCCATCAAACTACATGTGTCACCAGCCTGGAGACCAGTAGTTTGCTCCAGGCCACATCGGGTGACTCGCTTCCTCATCTATTAATGTTAGCACCTGCTAAGGCCACTCAGGTCATCAGTGCAGGATTTGCCCTTGGCAAAGCCATTGACTGTTCCAAACACCTCTCACTATTCTTCTGAGTCAGTACCCAGAGATCTGCTCTAAAGATCTCTCTCGGCACAGAGTGAGACTGACTGGCCTGTTTCGGTTCCTCCTTTTACTCTTTGAAAACGGGGAGCACTTTCTCAGTTTCTCAGGTTCTGCCATGACTTCTGAATATACCAGAGAGGACATTTGACAATCTCATATTGCCAGCTCTCAGCTCTGTCGAAACATTTCAACACTCGCCATGAACCTGAGCGTCACTTACCATGGACAGCTTTCACTCGGCCATCGTCTGCCATGACCAGGGAGGTGGCTGAGGCAAGGGTGAAGACTGAGGTAGAAGAAGGGATTGAGTAGTCTCTCATCACTCTGTGACTCACCCACCACTTTCCTTTCTGAGGAGCCCACACCTCCCTGGTCTCTCTGCCATTAATACCTGCAGAGGCCTTCCTGGCTGCCCTTACCCTTCGGCTGTCCAACGGTCTCACTGCTGCTCTGGCAGCTTCCTTATATCTCCCAGTTCTACTACACTCCTCCTCCACTTCCCTGTAGTTTCTTTGGCTAGTAGTGTGTCCATCCAGGCGTAAATCCTGCTTTCCTGTCTTCCTTGTATATACTGCTCCGGATCAAAGGAGGTGCGTCCGTTGGTTCCGTACAGTCTCTCTTCCTTCGGGTCATCCCATCCTTGGCTAGCAGATCCCGTAGCTGGCACGCCTAAATCTGGGTCGTAGTTTAGAATCATCTCTCTGATTGCCCTGAGGATATTAATTCAACTGTTTCATGTGGTCACCTCGCAGCTCGCTTTGCACCAGCCTCACGTCACCAGCTCTCTCGTTGGTGAGAACAGCAGTCTACTTTATCACCTTTTCGTTGGTTCCTCTACAATACAATACAAAACACATTCATCACGTGGTGTCAACAAACTCGTCAACCACCATCCCACTCCAAAAACCGACCATGCAGCACTGTCATGTCTCCTCCCGAACACTCCTCCTAGGTACCCTCCTAGGTAGCCAGTTTCGAGCAATCACTTCTCATGCGTAGAACTCCTGGTGTAGCCTGACCATCCGTGTCCTCGTACCTGGGCTGGCTGCCTGGGAGAAGAGCTCCAACCTCCCTCTCAGGTAGCAGAGAGCACATAGCGTCACTCTCAGTCTCTCTCCTACATTTGGGGAGGAAGCTGTCTGCTTTCGCAGTCAGGAACATCCTGATTGCTGGTGCTCCTGCTGTGTTGCCCTCCACAAGATGTCAGGCGGTCGAGTCTCGCGTGGGACCAGGCTTGCACCTGAAGCTGCTTCTATTTGCCTGCGGCAAGGATGCCTGTGGGACGAGCGGCAATGGATGCAACCAATCACAGGAAATCCATCCTCAGCAAGAGAGAAATCTTTTTACTATGCATGTGACAGCACAGGACTGCTGGTTGGTTGTGGAGGTCTCTTTTCTAGAGATCTCAAAAGCTCACTCGGTGCATTCCTGTGATCTGCCCTGAAGCAGTCCTGTTCTGCATAGGTTGGGATTCGGGAAAATTTATCACTGAGGTCTCCTTCTAGTTTCCTAACGTTTTCTTGCGATTCTGAAGCCAGTTCTCTTTTTTAGTATCATTCATTAAAGACGGATGAGCAAATGGAGTACTCACTGTGTTTGCAGATCAACACTGAAAGTTGGGTGGGAGGCTGATCCCAGGTGGGAGAGGCAGTCTGCAGCGGTCTGGACATGCTGATCGATGAGCTGAGCTCAGCTGCATGAAGCCTAACAAACTGGGATCCCCAGGCTTTGGCACACAACCCCATGTTAAGCAAGACAGATTGGGGAGAGATGAAAGCTGCCTAGCAAGAAAAGGACTTGGGGTGCTAGTTGATGCTGTCTGAACATGAGCCAGCAGTAGCTTCAGGTGCCAAGAAGGCCAACAGCATCATGGCCGCACGTATCACTGGACCATGCAGCGAGCAGAGAGCTTGGTGCAGAGGCTGCAGATCTGAGTACTGCGTTCGTTTTCCTTGGCCCGTCACTACAAGAAAGGACATTGAGGTGTTGGAGGATGCCCAAGAAGGGGCAAAGCTGGTGAAGGGTCTGCAGAACATGCTTGCGGCGGATCGTACCTATGAGGAATGGCTATGAACTGAGGTTGTTTAGTCTGAGAGAGTGAGGGCTGAAGGAGAGATCTTGCTGCTCAAACAGCTTGGAGAAAATGGTAGTGAGGTGGGTGCTGGTCTCTCTCCCTGGTATCAAGTAACGAGAAGAAACGGCTCTCAAGTCGCGCCCATCAGAGGCTTAGTGTTGACATTAGGAAACACTTCTACCAATGAGGAAGGGTCGGCATTGAAAACATTTGGGTGTGTGGTGGAGAGACGGTCCCTGGAGGGATCATGGCTGAAGTAGGCTATGTGGTTTGGTATCAGGTTGGATGGTTGGACTCAAATGTCTTGAGGTCTTTTCCAACTAAAAACTAATTATATGATTCTATGACCTTTTTCTGTGCATCTCAACATCCATCTCAACATTTGGCTGCTGTGGGGAAATGTCTCCTTATGTCTTCTACCTTGTACAGCTGATGGGGCCGAGGCATTGTACTCAGGTGCCTGGCTGCATGTGGTTTCTGCCCAGGCCGGCCCACCCTAACATGTAGATAGCTAAT
Source organism: Picus viridis (assembly GCA_033816785.1). Classification (NCBI taxonomy): domain Eukaryota; kingdom Metazoa; phylum Chordata; class Aves; order Piciformes; family Picidae; genus Picus; species Picus viridis. The sequence continues at coordinate 6,315 of JAWKAJ010000429.1, forward strand.
TATTTTTGTCTCCCAGCGAGCTTTTTGTCATAATATGAACAGCATCTATGCTCTTACACTCCTCCTGATGGAACCCAAGAAAATTGTTTTTACTCCGTGATAGACGGGAGCCTGGGTAGCAGATAGTGTATGTAGTGTTTCTGCTTGAGCAATCAATAAGCTCATCACAGCCAGAGCTATTTATCTTTGCCTTGCCACTGCAGGCCTGGTGTTGCAGTCTATCCTTAGGGCTTGCCAGGCACTGTGCAAAGACCTTGATCTGAGGCAAAGAGCTTCTGCTGAGCAGGACTCTCATAACTCTGGCACATCTGTGGCTGGGGAATCTCGTGGCCTCCCCTGGTTTCTCCCTTTCCAGGCAATTAGCAGATTGTGACGAAACCTGGGACGATTTATTCTTAGCCATCTGATGCTTTCTTTGCCCTAATGTGCTACCATGATGAGGAAGTGAACAGCAGAGCACACTTCTAGAGGCGAGTCCCCTGGACTGCAGAGTCCATGGGATTTATCTCTGCAACTTATGGAAAAGTTTTACTACAAATCTTCTGGCTCATGAGCCAAGAGCTTGCTCAATAAATTACCACCAAGCTAGGGATTAACACCATCTAACTCCACTTTCTTTTGTGGTTTCCTGCCTCGTTCCAGAGCGATTGCGCAGGCGAGCGAGTCCAAGAGCAGATGGATCTGCTAAGTGCTCCTTTGCTGCACATTATCTCACACAGTTTGGGTGCAATAAAACTTCCAGGCAGAACAAATCTTCAGGCTTGTGCCGTGCCTTATTTTTAGCTGTGAAGTACGTCTGTTTTAGTGCTCTTAATCCCTAGCTTGGTGGTAATTTATTGAGCAAGCTCTTGGCTCGCTTGGGCCAGAAGATTTGTAGTAAAACTTTTATAAGTTGCAGAGATAAATCCCATGGACTCTGCAGTCCCAGGGGACTCGCCTCTAGAAGTGTGCTCTGCTGTTCACTTCCTCATCATGGTAGCACATTAGGGCAAGAAAGCATCAGATGGCTAAGAATAAATCGTCCCAGGTTTCGTCACAATCTGCTAATTGCCTGGAAGGAGAAACCAGGGGAGGCCACGGATTCCCCAGCCACAGATGTGCCAGAGTTATGAGAGTCCCTGCTCAGCAGAAGCTCTTTGCTCTCAGATCAAGGTCTTTGCACAGTGCCTGGCAAGCCCTAAGGATGAACTGCAACACCAGGCTATGCCGAGTAGCAAGGTGCTGGAGTGGGAGCATGATAGCTCTGGCTGTGATGGGCTTATTGGGATTGCTCAAGCAGGGAAACCTGCATACATATCACCTTTGAACGTCTATCATGGAAAAGGCTGCGAGTTAAGAACCATTTTCTTGGGTTCCATCAGGGAGGGAGTTTGTAGGATCATAGATGCTGGTTCCTCACTCCTGAAAAAATATTATGACAAAGAGCTCCTGGGAGAACAAAAATAATTAATATCTACATGTTAAGTGGGCCAGCCTAGGCAAGAAGGCCACATGCAGCCAGGCACCTGAATACAATACATCCTGGCCCATCAGAACATACAAGGTAGAAGACATAAGGAACATTTCCCCACAGCAGCCAAATATTGAGATGGATGTTGAGATGCACACAAAAGAAAAAAATCATAGAATCATATAATTGGTTTAGTTGGAAAAGACCTCAAAGATTATTTAGTCCAACCATCAACCTGATACCACCATAGCCTTTCAACCATGATCTCCAGGGACAGTCACTCCACCACCTCCCTGGTTAAACTGTTCCAATGCCTGACCACTCTTCATTAGAGAAGTGTTTCCTAATATCCAACCTAAGCCTCTGATAGTGCAACTTGAGGCCATTTCTTCTCATTCTATTACTTGATACCAGGGAGAAGAGACCAACACCCACCTCACTACCATTTTCTTCCAAGCTGTTGTACAGAGCAGCAAGATCTCTCCTTCGCCTCCTTTTCTCCAGACTAAACAACCTCAGTTCCTTAGCCATTCCTCATAGGACATGTTCTGCAAACATGTTCTGCAGACCCTTCACCAGCTTTGTTGCCCTTCTTTGGGCATCCTCCAACACCTCAATGTCCTTCTTGTAGTGACGGGCCCAAAACTGAACACAGTATTCAAGGTCTGGCCTCACCAGCACCAAGCACTTCCCTGCTCCTGCTGGCTACATTATTCCTGATACAGGCCATGATGCTGTTGGCCTTCTTGGCCACCTGAGCACACTGCTGGCTCATGTTCAGACAGCATCAACTAGCACCCCAAGTCCTTTCTTGCTAGGCAGCTTTCCATTCACTCTCCCCAAGTCTGTAGCATTGCATGGGGTTGTTGTGGCCAAAGCGCAGCACCTGGGACTCAGTTTTGTTAAACTTCATACAACTGAGCTCAACTCATTGATCCAGCATGTCCAGACCCCTTTGCAGAGCCTTCCTACCCTGAGATCAACACTCCCACCCAACTCAGTGTTGTCTGCAAACTTACTGAGTGAGCACTCCATTTGCTCATCCAGATCTTTGTGAATGATACTAAAGAGAACTGGCTTCAGAATGGATCACAGAACGTTAGGGGCTAGAAGGGACCTCCAGTGATCGTTGAATCCAACCCTATGCAGAACAGGACTGCTCAGGGCAGGTCACACAGGAATGCACCCGGGTAGTTTTTGAAGATCTCTAGACAAAGAGACTCCACAACCTCTCTGGGCAGCCTGTCCCTGTGCTCTGTCACATGCATAGTAAAAAAGTTTTCTCTCTTGCTGAGATGGAATTTCCTGTGATTGAGTTTACATCCATTGCCCTTCATCCACAGGCATCCTTTCCACAGGCAAATAGAAGCAGCCTCCAGGTCACAAGCCCTGGTCCTTACGGGGGATTTCAACCACCCTGACATCTGCTGGAGGGACAACACAGCAGGTGCACCAGCAATCCAGGATGTTCCTGGACTGCAGAGAAGACAGCTTCCTCCTCCAAATGGTAGGAGGAGGAGACTGGAGGGTGACCTTATTGCTCTCTACAACTACCTGAAGGGGAGGTTGTAGCCAGGCAGAGGTTGGCCTCTTCTCCCAGGCAGCCAGCACCAGAACAAGAGGACACAGCCCCAGGCTGCACCAGGGCAGGTTTAGGCTGGATGTTAGGAAGAAGTTCTACACGGAGAGAGTGATTGCCCATTGGAATCGACTACCCGTGGAGGTGGTGGAGTCACCTTCATTGGAAGTGTTCAGGAGGAGACTTGATGGGGTGCTTGGCTGTATGGTCTAGTTTTTGGGTGGGTTGGATTGGTTGACGGGTTGGACACGATGATCTTGAAGGTCTCTTCCAACCTGGTGTACTGTATTGTATTGTAGAGGAACCAACAAGAAAAGGTGCTACGCTGGACCTTGTTCTCACCAACAGGGAAGGGCTGGTAACAAATGTGAGGCTCAGAGACAGCCTTGGCTGCAGTGACCATGAAGCAGTTGAATTTAATATCCTCAGGGCAATCAGGAAGACATATTCTAAGCTACGACCCTAGACTTTAGGCGTGCAGACTTCGATCGCTGCAGGATCTGCTAGCCAAAGTGTCATGGGATGAAGCCCTGAAGGGAAGAGGGACCCAGGACAGCTGGTCAGGAATTCAAGGACCACCTCCTTTGTGTCCAGGAGCTATGTATACCTACAAGGAGAAAAGCAGGAAGGAATGCTAGGAGGCCTGCCTGGATGAACAAGGAGCTACTGGACACACTATTACTTAAAAAGAAACTCTACAGGAAGTGGAGGGAAGGACAGATAGAACAGGGGGGGGATATAAGGAAGCTGCCAGAGCAGCAAGAGACCTGGTTAGGAAAGCCAAAGCAGAGTTTGAATTGAATCTAGCCAGGAGGTTAAAGGGAGCACTAAGAATTTCTACAGGTATATTAATGGCAAGAAGAAGACCAGGGAAGGTGGGCCCCCTCAGAAAGGAAAGTGGTGAATTAGTCACAAGTGATGTGGAAAAGGCTGAGGTACTCAATCACTTCTTTACCTCAGTCTTCACTGCAAGGGCCTCAGCCACACTCCTGGTGTCATGGCAGACGATGCCAGGGACGGGGATGAAGAACTGTCCATGGTAAGTGAAGCTCAGGTTCGTGAGCACCTGAAGAACCTGAAAGTGTTCAAGTCCATGGACCCGACGGGATACACCCACGGGTGCTGAGAGAACTGGCAGATGAGGTTGCCAAGCCCTCTCTATTATATTCCAGAAGTCATGGCAGACTGGGGCAGTCCCCACAGACTGGAAAAGGGGAAACATTACTCCCATTTTCAAAAAGGGTAAGAAGGAGGAACCAGGGAACTACAGGCCAGTCAGTCTCACCTCTGTGCCCGGAAAGATCTTGGAGCAGATCCTCCTGGAGGCACTACTGACTCAGAAGAATAGTGAAGAGGTGATTTGGAACAGTCAGCATGGCTTTGCCAAGGGCAAATCCTGCCTGACTAACCTGGTGGCCTTCTATGAACAGGTGACAACATTAATAGATGAGGGGCGAGCAACTGATGTCATTTACCTGGACTTGAGCAAAGCCTTCGACACTGTCCCACACCACATCCTGGTCTCCAGGCTGGTGACACATGGGTTTGATGGATGGACCACTAGATGGATAAGGAACTGGCTTGATGGCCGCACCCAAAGAGTGGCTGTCAATGGGTCCATGTCCCAGTGGAGGCCAGTGACAAGCAGAGTCCCTCAGGGATCAGTCCTGGGACCTGTCTTGTTCCACATCTTTGTGGGTGACATGGACAGTGGCATTGAGTGCACCCTCAGCAGGTTGCTGATGACACCAAGCTGGGTGGTGCAGTGGACATGCTGGAGGGAAGGGATGCCATCCAGAGGGACCTTGACAGGCTGGAGAGGTGGGCACAAGCCAACCTCATGAGGTTCAACAAGACCAAGTGCAGGGTCCTGGGTATCTGGGTTGAGGCAATCCCAGGCACAAATCCAGGCTGGGCAGTGACTGGCTGGAGAGCAGCCCTGAGGAGACTTGGGGGGTGCTGGTGGATGAGAAGCTCAACATGAGCTCAGTGTGCGCTTGCAGCCCAGAAAGCCAATCAGATCCTGGGCTGCATCAGGAGAAGTGTGACCAGCAGGCCAAGGAAGGTGCCTCTTCCCCTCTACTCAGCTCTGCTGACCCCACCTGGAGTACTGCGTCCAGTTCTGGAGCCCCTATTACAGGAGGGATGTGGACGTGCTGGAGCTGCTTTCCACCCATTTAGTCACACCATCATAGAAGGCTATCAGATTAGTCAAACATGACTTTCTCTCGGTAAATCCATGCTGGCTGGTCCTGATAATCTTATTTTCTTCCATATAACTAGAGATAACCTCCAGAATGAGCTGCCCCATCATGTTGTCAAGGATGGAGGTAAGGCTGACTGGTCTGTAGTTTCCTGGTTCTACCTCCTTACCTTTTTGAAGACTGGAGTGACATTGGCTTTGCTCCAGTCCTCAGGCATGTCTCCTGTTCCACATGATCTTTCAAAGACGATGGAGAGTGGCAGACCAACAACACCACCCAGCTCTCCCAGCATTTATGGGTGCATCCCATGGGGCCCCATGGATTTCTGTGTTCAGCTTACTCAGATGCTATCTAACCCAATCCTCATTGACCAGTGGAGAGTCAATATTACTTCTTATTTCATTGAACTAGGAGGCTGGGAAAAGTCAAAGAGGACCAAGACATGGACTCAGCAGCAACCCCTGCCAGGTTCCAGTGGAAATATAAGCTCTTAGGGTGGGCTCCCAGCCCACACATCCAAGGGTGGTCTTGTGGTAGTTTTAGGCTGTGCCTAGAAAATTTTCCCCAGATCTTGAACATAAAGTGATATAATGTAAATAAATTACCATTGGATGTAAAAAGGAAAATAATTATAAGGTCTAAATAATACTATTGGTCTGACTACTAACAAAGTTAGCTGGTATAAATTAACTTCCTTTTTGTCTTCTTCACTCTAGCAGATACTAGCTTCTGGGTTCTATTGGCCTTGCTGACCTTGAATGTGTTCTTCTTGTGGTTAAGTACTAACAGTAACCCTTTTCTCCTTAATTCTCTTGTCCCATGTACAGTGGGGAAGGGAACAGGGAGGGGGAAGCTGGTCTTGTCGAGGGGGTTCTTGCGGCACAAGAATACAGGCTGGGCAGTGACTGGCTGGAGAGCAGCCCTGCGGAGAGAGACTTGGGGGTGCTGGTGGACGAGAAGCTCAACATGAGCTCTCAATGTGCACTTGCAGCCTGGAAGGCCAATCAGATCCTGGGCTGCATCAGGAGAAGTGTGGCCAGAAGGTCAAGGGAGGTGATTCTCTCCCTCTACTCAGTTCTGGTGAGACCCCACCTGGAGTACTGCATCCAGTTCTGGAGCCCCTATTACAAGAGGGATATGGAGGTGCTGGAAGGTGTCCAGAGAAAGGGCCACGAGGATGATCAGAGGGCTAGAGCACCTCTCTCTATGAGGACAGACTGGAAGCAGTTGGGGCTGTTCAGTCTGGAGAGGAGAAGGCTCCCAGGTGACCTCATTGTGGCCTTCCAGTATCTGAAGGGGGCCTACAGGAAGGCTGGGGAGGGACTTCTCAGGCTATCAGGTAGTGATAGGACTAGGGGGAATGGAATGAAGCTGGAGGGGGGAGATTCAGGCTAGATGTGAAGAAGAAGTTCTTCCCCATGAGAGTGGTGAAGCCATGGAATGGGTTGTCCAGGGAGGTGGTTGAGGCCCCGTCCCTGGAGGTGTTTAAGACCAGGCTGGATGAGGCTCTGTCCAGCCTGATCTAGTGTGGGGTGTCCTGCCCATGGCAGGGGGATTGGAACTAGATGATCCTTGTGGTCCCTTCAACCCGGACTGATACTATGATAGCATGATAAATTGTAAATATATGTAAATACTGTATATTTTGTGCATGCTATTGCATTTCATATCTTAGATTGTAGTTTTGCTTGTAAATACAGCCTCATTTGCTTTCCAACTGAGCTGGCCTGGCAATTTTATGTTGGGGAATTTCAATCCACCACAGGCCTGCAGCATCAGACCTGGATTTCTTGGAGCCCAAATGCTTCCTAAAGCTGGCAGCACTCAGAGACACATCATGCCCTGTTCCAGAGCATGGTGTCTCCAATGAGCAGGAGGCACTTGGGTTTGGTCCAACAGCTGGGACTGGAGCATAATCACTGAAACACATCTTAGTGGGGAGGCCGGTGACTCACCATCTGCACATTGTGCTGCGATGGAGCGCTCAGATGCCTGCAGACCTGTGCTTCCCAGGGCCTCAAATTCCCAAGAGCACTCTTTCTGAAAAGAGGGAATGGTTCCAGGAACTATAAAGGAAGGAAGGTCAAAACCAGAGAGGAGATGCTGCAATTCTGCATATCTTTGTAACCCCAAGCAGGTATCAAGGTTAGGCTGCAGCTGGCAGATAGATGCTCTCCTGTGTGCTAACTCCTCCAATATGTAGTAACAGTCTCTGTTCTTGGCAGAGGGATACCTCTTGGACAGGACAACCCACGGTGCTGCAACTTGCTGTTACAGTGGGGAGGATGGGTCTTTCTCAAGTGTTCCCAGGTAATTTAGACAAGGAGAAAAGTCAATCAATGCCCATATTTAGAGCTTTGACATCTTTTTAGTATCCTTTGGCAAACACAAAAGGTAACTCCATCCCACCGCAACCTGCTGGGAACTGGCTGGTAGGTTGAAGTCCTGGCTCACTTTCCAGAAAAGTAGCTAACCCTGTCCCATTGTCCAAAAGGGGTCTTTTTTTTTTCTGGGAGAAAAAAGTCCTTCAGACACTACCTGCACCTGGGAAATGTTGGAAAGTCCCCTGTGTCTTTAACAAATGGTGCCCTCAGTGAGGATGCCTGACAGATTAGTAGCAGGAGCCTGCACAAAAACCATCCCCTACCTGCTCACCCTTCCAACCCCCCCAGCTACTGCCAAAAGCCTGCTGCTTCCTCTGGTAGCTCACACCCTCCCACATCTCTGCCCTGTCACCTTTCCTGGCCCTAGCCTCTAGCCTTGTAGGAGAAATGCCATTCTCCTGTGTGGTGGAGCAGGAAGGTTCCCCCACACACACACAAAAGAATTCCACAGCTAACTCAGCCGGAGAAGCAGATGAAAGCTGTATTTTACAAGCAGATATGGAATGCAATGAATATGTACAAAAATATACAATATTTACAATATATACAGAAGTATACAGCAATGTATGTAATACGGGAAACCTTTCCCCCACCCCCTGCGGCCAGGGGGTTCGCCTGCCCCCTCCTTCCTCCTCCCTTCTCCCTCCCTTACCTCCCCTTTTTCCCAAAAGGGTTAGAGAGAGAG
>JAWKAJ010000430.1:0-14615 GCA_033816785.1 Picus viridis
AGGAGAACTGGACCTACTTCAAGGAAGAACTATTGAAGGTGCAAGAACAGGCTGTGCCGGTGTGCCGGAAGATGAGCCGCCGGGGCAGACGGCCAGCCTGGATGGGTAATGAACTTTTAATAGAACTTAGGGAAAAAAAGAGGGTGTATCATCTTTGGAAGAAAGGGGAGGCAACCTACAGAATGTTTAGGGATGTTGCTAGGTTGTGCAGGAAGAAAATTAGGGAGGCAAAAGCCCATTTAGAACTTAGACTGGCCTCTGCTGTGAAGGACAACAAAAAGTCCTTCTATAAATACATCAATAGCAAGAAGAAGGGCAAGGACAACCTCCACTCCTTGGTTGACACGGAGGGGAACGTTGTAACAAAGAATGAGGAAAAGGCAGAGGTACTTAACACCTTCTTTGCCTCAGTCTTCACTAGCAGGGCAGAACGTCTTCCAGACAGCTGGCCTGCAGAGCTGGCAGAAGGAGCCAGAGAGCTGCATAGTTTACCACTGCTCCAAGAGGAAATTAGAGATCTACTGAGCCGCTTGGACCCCCACAAGGCCATGGGACCGGATGGGATCCATCCTAGGGTGCTGAGAGAGCTGACAGATGAGCTGTCCAAGCCACTTTCCATCATTTTTCAGCAGTCCTGGCTCACTGGAGAGGTCCCAGAAGACTGGAAGCTGGCTAACGTGGTGCCCATCCACAAGAAGGGCCGGTTGGATGAGCCAGGGAATTATAGGCCTGTCAGCCTGACCTCAGTGCCAGGCAAGATTATGGAACGGGTCATCTCGAGTGCGATCACACAGCACTTACAGGATGACCAGGGGCTCAGGCCTAGCCAGCATGGATTTAGGAGGGGCAGGTCCTGCCTGACCAACCTGATCTCCTTCTATGATCAGGTGACCCGCCTGGTGGATGTGGGGAGGCCTGTGGATGTGGTCTACCTGGACCTCAGCAAGGCCTTTGACACCGTTCCCCACAGCAAACTCCTGGCCAAGCTGGCAGCCCGTGGCTTGGACAGGAGCACACTGCGTTGGGTTAGGAACTGGCTGGAGGGCCGAGCCCAGAGAGTAATGGTGAATGGCACCACATCCAGCTGGCGGCCTGTCACTAGTGGTGTGCCCCAGGGATCAGTACTGGGCCCCATGCTCTTCAACATCTTTATTGATGATCTGGATGAGGGCATTGAGTCCATCATCAGTAAATTTGCAGATGACACCAAGCTGGGGGCAGCAGTTGATTTGCTGGAGGGCAGAGAGGCTTTGCAGAGGGACCTGGACAGGCTGGACAGATGGGCAGAGTCCAATGGCATGAGATTGAACACATCCAAGTGCCGGATTCTGCACATTGGCCACAACAACCCCAGGCAGTGCTACAGGCTGGGGTCAGAGTGGCTGGAGAGTGGCCAGGCAGAGAGGGACCTGGGGGTACTGGTTGATTGTAGGCTGAACATGAGCCTGCAGTGTGCCCAGGCAGCCAAGAAGGCCAATGGCATCCTGGCTTGCATCAGGAACAATGTGGCCAGCAGGAGCAGGGAGGTCATTGTGCCCCTGTACACTGCACTGGTTAGGCCGCACCTTGAGTACTGTGTCCAGTTCTGGGCCCCTCAGTTTAGGAAGGATGTTGACTTGCTGGAACGTGTCCAGAGAAGGGCAACAAAGCTGGTGAGGGGTTTGGAACACAAGCCCTATGAGGAAAGGCTGAGGGAGCTGGGGTTGCTTAGCCTGGAGAAGAGGAGACTGAGGGGTGACCTTATTGCTCTCTACAACTACCTGAAGGGAGGTTGTAGCCAGGCAGAGGTTGGCCTCTTCTCCCAGGCAGCCACCACCAGAACAAGAGGACACAGTCTCAGGCTGCGCCAGGGCAGGTTTAGGCTGGATGTTAGGAAGAAGTTCTACACGGAGAGAGTGATTGCCCATTGGAATCGGCTACCCGTGGAGGTGGTGGAGTCACCTTCACAGGAGGTGTTCAGGAGAAGACTTGATGGGGTGCTTGGCTGTATGGTCTAGTTGTTGGGTGGGTTGGATTGTTTGATGGGTTGGACGCGATGATCTTGAAGGTCTCTTCCAACCACGGTGTATTCTTATTGTATTGTATTGTATTGCTTGTATTGTAGTACTATGTGTTGTATTGTATTAACTGAATTGCTTAGTCACAGCATCTGGCAAGACTGCTGGAACAGAGGAGCAAGTCATGAGTGCCCAGCTTCTCTGACACAGAATACCATTTGTGGAAAACAGAACCTTAATTTCCAATATGATCTGTGCTTGAATCATTTAACTGTCTTCATATGTGGAATGTAATACCATAACCGAATAATAGAACCTGTAAATCTATTTTGTAAATAAATTACAGTGGTAATTGAAGATACCACCACCCAAGATATTAAATACTAAAACATATTAAAATATACATTTTATTACACTCAATTCTTAAATATAAATTAAGAATGAGTAAATGATAATAAGTCAGTATTTTGTGGCCCAGTTCATCTTGAAGCAGAGTAAGACATGAGCCACAGGAGTTTGCAGGAATTTGTTCCTACAGAGAGCAAAGGATCAAAAAGTCACCTAAAGTAGTTCTCTAGTTGATTGTGTCAGATCAGACAATTGTGGGTTTTCAGACTTCATGGAGAAGTAACTTTTAAAATTAGGTAGTATTACTTTCTTTTTCCTTTTTTTTTTTTTTTTTTAAGGAGCTGCCTTGTGAGTGCTTTGCGTTTAGCCCTACTTGCTCTTCTGTTTTGAAAATGATGTTTGAGAGTATCTCCCAGATGCACATGACACATTTTGTAGTACTGAGCAAGCAGCTTCTCATAGTCTTTGAAAAGGACAATGCATTTTGTTTGCAGGTAAAAAGGACAATTCATTTTGTTTTCAGGTCTCTACAACAGATCAACAGGATGTCTCCTGCAAAAATAGAAGGGAAAATAACAGACATAGATTTTGGAAACCAGCAGGATTTGGTTAAAAGCTTAGTGCTTTATGTTTGAAAAAAAATACAGAGTATAGTACATTCCCATTCTCTTTCTTTCATTCTTTTCATCTGACTTTAAGCCAGATCATTTTAATCTGGCAAAAACTTATGGCGGTTGAAAGCAGAGGACGTTTCCTGCTTCTTCAATGCCAGCTGTCTTTTCACCATCACCTCTCTTAACATCTTACTACAGCAGTACCAGCATTCATGTGGCTACATCCTGAGCAGAGTAACAACAGATCCAGCTCAGAAAGATCTTCACTTTCATCAGCAGAAGAGGAAACAATGGGAGTGAGCTACTTGGGACAAGATAAAAATGTGAACATCCTTTTTAGGATTTTTGCTAGATTAAAGTAGTGAAGTAGCCACAGCTTTAGTGAATGTCTTTTCATGGCAGAATATTCAGGTAGCACATTTGTTCAATGTAGTGACTGCTTGATACTTGCTCCTTCCTTCCTTCATATGATCCTTTGCACTTCAGTATTCTTATGTTTCTGGAAGCATTGGTGAAAATTGTATGCTTCCTCTCCACCAAGGAAGCAAATTCAGTCAGCATTATTAGTATTTGGGATGCCCTGGGTATTGTCATTTCCTTTTGGAGACAAACTAGGCCAGTGAGGTTTCAACCCATATTATTCATATTAGCACTAAATTACTTTGGGCAGTGCATCCTTCTATAAATATATTAATAGCAAGAGGAAGGGCAGGGACAACCTCCACACCTTGGTGGACACGGAGGGGAATGTTGTAACAAAGAATGAGGAAAGGGCAGAGGTATATAACACCTTCTTTGCCTCAATTTTTAATAGCAGGACAGAATGTCTCCCAGACAGCTGGACTCCAGAGCTGGCAGATAGAGTCAGGGAGAAGTATAGTTCCCCTGTGAGCCAGGAGAAAGTAAGTAGATATCTCCATAACCACTTGGATCCCCACAAGTCCATGGGACCAGATGAGATCCGTCCTAAGGTGCTGAGAGAGCTGGCAGATGAGCTGGCCAAGGCACTCTCCATCATTTTTCAACAGTCCTGGCTCACTGGAGAGGTCCCAGATGACTGGAAGCTGGCCAACATGATGCCCATCCACAAGAAGGGCCAGTTGGATGAGCCAGGGAATTATAGGCCTGTCAGCCTGACCACAGTGCCAGGAAAGATTATGGAGCAGGTCATCCTGACTGCAATCACACAGCACTTCCAGGATGGCCAAGGGATCAGGCCCAGCCAGCATGGATTTAGGAAGGGCAGGTCCTGCCTGACCAACCTGATCTCCTTCTATGATCAGGTGACTGCCTGGTGGATGTGGGGAAGGCTGTGGATGTAGTCTACCTGGACTTCAGCAAGGCCTTTGACACCGTCCCCCACAGCAAACTCCTGGCCAAGCTGTCAGCCCATGGCTTGGACAGCAGCACTCCGTGCTGGGTTAGGAAGTGGCTGGAGGGCCGAGCCCAGAGAGTGGTGGTGAATGGTGCCACATCCAGCTGGCTGCAGTCACTAGTGGTGTCCCCAAGGATCAGTACTGGGCCCCATGCTCTTTAACATCTTTATTGATGACCTGGATGAGGCCATTGAGTCCATCATCAGGAAATTTGCGGACGACACCAAGCTGGGGGCAGGAGTTGATCTGCTGGACGGCAGAGAGGCTTTGCAGAGGGACCTGGACAGGCTGGACAGATGGGCAGAGTCCAATGACATGAGATTGAACACATCCAAGTGCCGGGTTCTGCACATTGGCCACAGCAACCCCATGCAGTGCTACAGGCTGGGGTCAGAGTGGCTGGAGAGCGGCCAGGCAGAGAGGGACCTGGGGGTACTGGTTTATAGTAGGCTGAACATGAGCCTGCAGTGTGTGCAGGCAGCCAAGAGGGCCAATGGCGTCCTGGCCTGCATCAGGAACAGTGTGGCCAGCAGGAGCAGGGAGCTCATTCTGCCCCTGTCCACTGCACTGGTTAGGCCACACCTTGAGTCCTGTGTCCAGTTCTGGGCCCCTCAGTTTAGGAAGGATGTTGACTGGCTGGAACGTGTCCAGAGAAGGGCAACAAAGTTGATGAGAGGTTTGGAGCACAAGCCCTATGAGGAAAGGCTGAGGGAGCTGGGGTTGCTTAGCCTGGAGAAGAGGAGACTGAGGGGTGACCTTCTTGCTGTCTACAACTACCTGAAGGGAGGTTGTAGCCAGGCAGAGGTTGGTCTCTTCTCCCAGGCAGCCAGCACCAGAACAAGAGGACACAGTCTCAGGCTGCACCAGGGGAGATTTAGGCTGGAAGTTAGGAAGAAGTTCTATACAGAGAGAGTGATTCCCATTGGAATGGGCTGCCTGGGGAGGTGGTGGAGTCACTGTCATTGGAGGTGTTCAGGAGGAGACTTGATGGGGTGCTTGGTGCCATGATCTAGCTGTTTGAGTGGGTTGGATTGGTTGATAGGTTGGACATGATGATCTTGAAGGTCTCTTCCAACCTGGTTTATTCTATTTACAAATAATTACTGCATTTCTTGACCCTTTCTCTGTCTGTGTGCAACCTGCCATCAGTAGCATGAAAAAATTTCCAACCAAATGCATCCTTTTCATGTCTTATACCTGAATGAGATATATTCCTGTGACTGTATACATAATTGTTGAAGACACTATTTAATGATTCATGCCTGAAAATCTCTATAATCTCTATATTAAGTTTTCACCTGAGTTTTAAATGCTTCTGAAAATGTAAACCCCAATAGGCCTGAATATTCATTGTCTCACATAGAATCATAGAATGATAGGGGTTGGAATGGACCTCCAAAGATCATCAAGTCCAACCCCCCAGCAAAGCAGGACCACTTAGGGCAGGTCACACAGGAATGTGTCCATCAGTCTGGCAAGTCAAAAACAGTTGCTGTTGGTTATTTATATACAGAGCAGTTTCATGACAAATGCAACTAATCACCTTATTTTTAAACCAGCAAGCTTTTACACTAGATTTCTTTTGACCTTCCTTTGTCCATCTGTTTTTATTTATTTTTACTACAAAATGTGCACATACGTACTGTGAAGCTTGCCTATATGTAAGTTCAATATGTAATGTAATTCATTCTTTATGTGTTTTATCAGTAGTTAAAATGTTATTACCTAGAAGATTAAGACTGGATAAGCAATTAAAAACAGATGTTTCTCTCTGTCTTTAAGTCATCTTAAACTGGGACCTGGGAGGATGAACAGCAGTGCTGGCAGAGTCAAGCATGTAGCAGACACTACCCTGATTTTGTTAGAGCAGTTAATACTAAAGCATCGCTTTCTTAAAAGATCCTGGACACAAATAATTGCTTGAAAATGAAATAAGTAGAAAGACTGATTAAAGTTCAAAAAGATTCTTTACTAAAATCTATGTGAATTCACAAAAGCCTTTTACAGCTATGGTGAAATACTTCTTCGCTATGCTTCTGCAATATATGACATTTTATCTTCCTGTGCCCTTTTTGAAAAAATATAGCCTAAGGACCTGAGGCTCCTAAACAAACGTGAAGATGATCAGTGCATTTTTCTATATTCTCATGAGTGGACAAATTGCACTGTAGCCCAGTGCTAGAAAGTACAGATCACAAAATCACAGAATGTTAATGTTTGGAAATTACTTCAAAAGATCATCTAGTCCAATCCCTGTGCCACAGCAGGGTCACCTAGAGTAGGTCATACAAGAATGCATCTAGACAAGTTTTGAATGTCTCCAGAAAAGGAGACTCCACAACCTTTCTATGCAGGCTGTTCCAGTATTCAGTCACCTTCACAGTGAAAAAGTTTTACGTATGTGCACATGGAACCTCCTATGCTCCAGCTTGCACCCACTGCCTCTTGTTCTGTCCCTGGACATCACTGAGAAGACCCTGGCTCCATCCTTCGAACACGTGCCCTTCACATATTTATAAATATTAATGAGGTCACCCCATATTTATAAACATGAATGAGGTCATCTCTCAGTCTTTTCCTAGTTCCCTCAGCCTTTCCTCATAGGGCAGATGTTCCACTCCCGTAATTATCTTTGTGACTCTGCACTGGACTCTTTCAAGCAGTTCCCTGTCCTTCTTGAGCTGAGGGACCCAGAACTGGACACAATATTCTAGATGCAGCTTCACCAGAGCAGAGCTCTCCAACACATCACCTCCCAACCTATACTGGTCCATGAGGTTGTTCTTTCCCAGATGCAAGACTCTACACCTGCTTTTGTATTTCGTTCTATTTCTTCCTGCCCAACTCTCCAGCCTGTCTAACTCTCATTGAATTGCAACACAATCCTCTGGTGTGTCAGCCACTTCTCCCAGTTCTGTGTCACCAGCAAACTTGCTGACAGTGCCATTCCGGTCACTGATGAACATATTAAACAGGATTGGTCCCAGTACTGACTCCTGAGGAACTCCACTAGTTACAGACCTCCAACTAGATTCCATCCCATTGACCACAACACTGACTTCTTGCTTTCAGTGAGTTCACAATCCACGTCACTACCTGATCATCCAGACCACACTTCCTCAGTTTAGCTTTAAGGATGCTGTGGAAGACAGTGCCAGATACTTTACTGAAATGAAGATGAACCACATCCATTTAGTAAAGTATCATGCTGTCTTCCACAGCATCCTGCTTTCAAACTGTCTGAATGATCAGGCATAATGACGTGGATGTGCTCCCACTGAAAACAGAAGTCAGTGTTGTATGTCAATGAGATCGTCCTAATTAGAGTCACTAGTGGAGTTCCTCGGAGTCAATACTAGGACATAATCCTGTTTAATATTCATCAATGACAAATAACACTTATCAACAAGTTTGCCCTGTGAGAACTAGAGGAGGAAGTGGCTGACACGCCGAGAGGATTGTATTGCAATTCAATGAGGAGATTAGACGCTTCGAAAATTGGTGTGAGAAGAAATGGGAACGAAATACAAGAAACGGGTGGAAATCTTGCATCTGAAAGAGGCTGGCCTCGTAAGTTGTGCTGGAACCCCAGGAGTGATGTGTTGGAAGGCTGCCTTCTGTGAAAATATGCTGCATCCTATATTGTGTCGATTCTGGAGTCCTCAGTCAAGAAGAGGCTTTGCTGAAGAGTCAGTGCGGAATCCTGAGATAATTGCAGAGGTCGAACCTCTGCCTTGAAGAGGCTGAGGAAGCAGGAAGACTGAGATGACCTCATTCATGTTTATAAATATGGGGTGACCTCATTAATATTTATAGATATGAGAGAACGCATGTTCGAGAGGATGGGAGCCAGGGAGTCTTCTCAGGTGGTCTCGGGGACACAAGTGGGGGCGTGAGAACCTCGAGCTGGAGCATAAGGAGGTTTCCGCATCTGCAAATGGGCTCGCTGTGAAGGTGACTGAGATCTGGAACAGCCTGCATAGAAAGGTTGTGGGTCTCCTTTCTGGAGACATTCAAAGCTTTTATCTAGATACATTCTTGTATGACCTACTCTAGATGACCCATATGCTGTATTTTCAAAATTAGACTGAAGTAATTTCAAACATTAACATTCTGTGATTTTTGTGATCTGCTACTCTAGCACTTTGGAACTACAGTGCAATTTGTCTATACTCATGAAGTATAGAAAAATGCACTGATCATCTTCACGTTTGTTTAGAGCCTCGAATCCCTTGGAAATATATTTCAAAGAAAGCACAGGAAAATAAAATATCATATAATGGAAATATAGCGAAAATATTTCACCATATGTAAAAAGAACTTTTATTCACATAGATACAGTAAAAAGAATATCTTTTTGAACTGTCAATCTTTTCTCTACTTACATTTCATTTTCAAGCAATTATTTGTGTCAGAATCACAGAAAGCGATAGTATTAATAACTCTAGGCTCAGGAATATGTGTGCTACATGCTTTGACTCTGCCAGCGCCTTGTTGCCTCCCCGTCCCGGACTAAGATGACTTAAAGACGGGAAAACATCTTGTTTTTAATTGCTTTATCAATCTTAATCTTCTAGATAATAACATTTTAACTACTGATAAAACACATAAAGGAATGGATTGCATTACATATTAGACACATATAGGCAAGCTTCACGTACGTATAATACACATTTTGTAATAAAAATAAATAAAAACAGATGTGAACAGAGGAAGGTCAAAAATCTTAGTGTAAAAACTTTGCTTTTGAGTTTTAAAAATAAGGTGATTAATTGCATTTGAAATCATGAAACTGCTTTCTATATATAAATAGCCAGCAGCAACTTGATTTTTTGGCTTGCCCGAGGCACGATGGACACATTCCTTGACCTAAGTAGTCCTGCTTTGCAGGAGTTAGACCCGGTAATCTTTGGAGGTACCTATCATTCTATGATTCTATGAACAATGAATATTCAGGCCTATTGGGATTTACATTTTCAAATGTTTAAAACTCGGAGTGAAACAATATAGAGATTATAGGATTTTCAGGCAGATCATTAAATAGTATCTTCAACAATTATGTATACGATCGCGGGAAGTATATCTCATTCAGATAGAAGATTTGTGAAAGGATAAACAGGTCGGAAATTTTTGCCTTACTGATGGCAGGTTGCCACGGTGAAGGAGTCGAAATGCGATGTCTCTTGTAAATAGGAGTAAACCAGGTTGGAGACCTTCAAAAATCATCATCTCCAACCTTATCGGCAGTCCAACCTACACTCAGACAGCTAGATCATGGCACCAAGCTGCCCCATCAAGTCTCGCTCTGGAGCCTCGGCGAAGCCGTGGGTACTTTTCCCCGGGCAGCCAAACCAGTAGAATCCTTCTCTCTGTATAGGAGCTTCTTCACAACTCCGGCCTAAATCTCTGGGCGAGCAGAAGACTATCTTCTTATGCTACGCAAGGAGGAGAGACCAACCTGCCACCTGGCCCCACAACCTCCCTTCAGGTAGTTATGGGCAACAAGAAGATCGCCCTCGATCTCCTCATCTCAGGCTAAACGGCCCCACGCTCCCTCAGCCTCCTCATGGGGCTTGTGCTCAGGCCTGCTCATCAACGCTGTTGCCCTTCTCTGGACGTTCAAGCCGATCAGCATCCTTCTAAGCTGAGGGCAAGAACTGGACACGGGGTCAAGTGTGGCCTAACCGGTGCAGTGGACGGGGCGGAGATGAGCTCCTGCCTACACTGCTGGCCACGCGTTCCTGATGCGAGGCCGGGGCCGACAGCACCTGTAGCTGCCTGCTCACACTTTGCAGGCTTCAGCATTCAGCCTACTATAAACCGGTACCTGGGTCCCTCTCTGCCTGGCCGCTCTCAGCCACTCTGACCCAGCCTGCTAACACTGCATGGGGTGGTGCTCATGTAAATGTGCAGAACCTGTGCCGCCCCAGATAATATTCAATCATGTCATGGACCTCTGCCTGCCAGCCTGCTCGGGAAATCCCCTCTGCAAAGCACCTGCCGTCCAGCAGATCAGCTCCTGCCCCAGCTGGTGTCGTCGCAAATTTCAGTGGACTGGTAACTCATCAGGTCATCAACAAAGATATTAAAAAACATGGGGTATCCAGTACTTGTCCTTGGGGAACACCACTTGAAGCCGACAGCCAGCTGGATGTGGCACCGTTCTCACCACTCTGGGCCGGCCCTCCAGCTTCTAACCCAACGCGAGAGTACTGTCAAGCCGTGTGACAGCTGGCTAGCCTTGTGGGGAGCGATGTCAAGAGGCCTTGCTGAGTGTGCAGACCCATCCACAGCCTTCCCCACATCCGCCGGGCTGTCCTCTGATCATAGAAGGAGATCAGGTGGTCAGGCAGGACCTGCCCTTTCCTAAATCCATGCTGGCAAACCTGATCCAAGCCATCTGGGAAATTCTTGTGTGATTGCAGTCAGGATGAGCCTGCTCCACTCTTTTCGCAGCACTGTGTCAGGCCTGACAGGCCTATGTCCTAGCTCCTTTAACCTGGCCTTCTTGTGGGTCCAGAAATACTCGATGTTAGCCAGCTTCAATCATCTAGAACCTCTCAATGAGCAAGAACTGTTGAAAAACAGTGGAAGTGCCTTGGCAGACTCGTCTTAGCAAAATATCGGCGCCTTCGGTTTCGGATGTCAAATCACCAGATCATAGATTTAATGATCAGTGGTCATGGAGATCTGCACTTCTCACGAGCTCTGAAGGCTATACTTCTCCTGACTCTATCTGCTACGGAATCAACTGTGGGAATACTGTCACTAAAATTGAGGTAAGAAAAATGTTATATGCCCTTTCCTCATTCTTGTTACAACATTCCCTCGTGTCCGCAAAGTGTGAGGGTATCCTGCCACGCCTACATCTTGCTATTAATGTAATTTTATGAGAGGATACACTTTCTTAGAAATCAATTTACAGTACTTCAAAAATATGAACTGTATGGTGACCCTCCTCGCCCTGGTTGTCTCCCAAAGGAATGACAATGCAGGGCGCATCAGGATATAATAATGCTGACTGGAATTTGCTTCCTTGAGAGTGGAGAGGAAGCATACAATTTTCACCAGTACTCAGGGAGTATGGGAACTCACGAAGTCTGAAAATCATGAAGAGAAAGGAGCAAGTGTCAACGTCCTTACATTGAACAAATGTGCTACCTGAAATATATTCTGCCGTGAAAAGGACATTCTGAAATATGGCTACTTCACTACTAATCTAGCAAAATCCCTAAAGAGAGATGTTCACATTTTTAACATCTTTATCCCCAAATATCTCACTCCCATTATTTCCTTCTGCTGATGAAATGAATCTTTCTGAAACAGATCTGTGCCTCTGCTCAGGATGTAGCCATGAATGCTAGTACTGCTATGAAATAAGATATTAAAGAGAGATGTAGGAGACAGCTGGCGTGAAAGAAACGAAACATCCTCTGCTTTCAACCGCGCTGAGTTTTACTTGAATTAAAATGATCTGACAAAAATCAAGATGAAAGAATGAAGAAGAGAATAAGTATACCTATACTCGTATTTTTTTTTTCAGACATAAAACACTTAAAACTTTTAATAAATCCTGCTGAATTTTCAAAATCTAGCTGTCTGTTATTTTCCCTCCTTCTCTAGCCCACGGGGGTATCTGTTGATCTATTGTAGAGACTACGAAACAAGGTGGGTAATCACTTTTACCGCAAACAAAATGCATTGTCCTTTTCAAAGACACTATGAGAAGCTGCTTGCTCAGTACTACAAAATAGTGTCGTAGTGCATCTGGGAAAGTACTCTCAAACATCATTTCAAAACAAGGAACTAAGCATAAACACTCTGAAAGTGTAATATCTCCTTAAAAAAAAAAAAAGAAAAGAAAAACAATACTACCACAATTTTTAAAAGTTACTTCTCCATGAAATCTGAGGCTACAGTTGTCTGATCTGACCTCAACTGGAAAGTTTTTGCTTTAGGTGACTTTTTTGATGCTTTGCTCTCTGTAGGAACAAATTCCTGCAAACTCCGTAACTGATACCTTCTGCCACAAGATGAACTGGGCCCGCATAGTACCGACTATCATTTACTCGTTCTTAATTTATGTTTAAAAGGAGTCCGGAGTGTAAATAAAATAACAATATTTTCATGTTTTAGTATTATTTATCGATAAATATCTTTCAATTACTGCTGAATACAATACAATACAATACAATACAATACAATACAATACAATACAATACACCAGGTTGGAAGAGACCTTCAAGATCATCGCGTCCAACCCATCAAACAATCCAACCCACCCAACAACTAGACCATACAGCCAAGCACCCCATCAAGTCTTCTCCTGAACACCTCCTGTGAAGGTGACTCCCACCACCTCCACGGGTAGCCAATTCCAATGGGCAATCACTCTCTCCGTGTAGAACTTCTTCCTAACATCCAGCCTAAACCTGCCCTGGCGCAGCCTGAGACTGTGTCCTCTTGTTCTGGTGCTGGATGCCTGGGAGAAAGAGGCCAACCTCTGCCTGGCTACAACCTCCCTTCAGGTAGTTGTAGAGAGCAATAAGGTCACCCCTCAGTCTCCTCTTCTCCAGGCTAAGCAACCCCAGCTCCCTCAGCCTTTCCTCATAGGGCTTGTGTTCCAAACCCCTCACCAGCTTTGTTGCCCTTCTCTGGACACGTTCCAGCAAGTCAACATCCTTCCTAAACTGAGGGGCCCAGAACTGGACACAGTACTCAAGGTGCGGCCTAACCAGTGCAGTGTACAGGGCAGAATGACCTCCCTGCTCCTGCTGGCCACACTGTTCCTGATGCAAGCCAGGATGCCATTGGCCTTCTTGGCTGCCTGGGCACACTGCAGGCTCATGTTCAGCCTACAATCAACCAGTACCCCCAGGTCCCTCTCTGCCTGGCCACTCTCCAGCCACTCTGACCCCAGCCTGTAGCACTGCCTGGGGTTGTTGTGGCCAATGTGCAGAATCCGGCACTTGGATGTGTTAAATCTCATGCCATTGGACTCTGCCCATCTGTCCAGCCTGTCGAGGTCCCTCTGCAAAGCCTCTCTGCCCTCCAGCAAATCAACTGCTGCCCCCAGCTTGGTGTCATCTGCAAATTTACTGATGATGGACTCAATGCCCTCATCCAGATCATCAATAAAGATGTTGAAGAGCATGGGGCCCAGTACTGATCCCTGGGGCACACCACTAGTGACAGGCCGCCAGCTGGATGTGGTGCCATTCACCATTACTCTCTGGGCTCGGCCCTCCAGCCAGTTCCTAACCCAACGCAGTGTGCTCCTGTCCAAGCCACGGGCTGCCAGCTTGGCCAGGAGTTTGCTGTGGGGGACGGTGTCAAAGGCCTTGCTGAGGTCCAGGTAGACCACATCCACAGGCCTCCCCACATCCACCAGGCGGGTCACCTGATCATAGAAGGAGATCAGGTTGGTCAGGCAGGACCTGCCCCTCTAAATCCATGCTGGCTAGGCCTGAGCCCCTGGTCATCCTGTAAGTGCTGTGTGATCGCACTCGAGATGACCCGTTCCATAATCTTGCCTGGCACTGAGGTCAGGCTGACAGGCCTATAATTCCTGGCTCATCCAACCGGCCCTTCTTGTGGATGGGCACCACGTTAGCCAGCTTCCAGTCTTCTGGGACCTCTCCAGTGAGCCAGGACTGCTGAAAAATGATGGAAAGTGGCTTGGACAGCTCATCTGTCAGCAATCTCAGCACCCTAGGATGGATCCCATCCGGTCCCATGGCCTTGTGGGGGTCCAAGCGGCTCAGTAGATCTCTAACTTCCTCTTGGAGCAGTGGGAAACTATGCAGCTCTCTGGCTCCTTCTGCCAGCTCTGCAGGCCAGCTGTCTGGAAGGCGTTCTGCCCTGCTAGTGAAGACTGAGGCAAAGAAGGTGTTAAGTACCTCTGCCTTTCCTCATTCTTTGTTACAACGTTCCCCTCCATCAACCAAGGAGTGGAGGTTGTCCTTGCCCTTCTTCTTGCTATTGATGTATTTATAGAAGGACTTTTGTTGTCCTTCACAGCAGAGAGCCAGTCTAAGTTCTAAATGGGCTTTTGCCTCCCTAATTTTTCTTCCTGCACAACCTAGCAACATCCCTAAACATTCTGTAGGTTGCCTCCTTTCTTCAAAAGATGATACACCCTCTTTTTTCCCTAAGTTCTATTAAAAGTTCATTGCCCATCCAGGCTGGCCGTCTGCCCCGGCGGCTCATCTTCCGGCACACCGGCACAGCCTGTTCTTGCACCTTCAATAGTTCTTCCTTGAAGTAGGTCCAGCTCTCCT
>JAWKAJ010000431.1:0-10000 GCA_033816785.1 Picus viridis
AGTCCGTGGGGAGCGGCGCTGGGCCCTAACCCCGCCCCCCCCCCCCAACCGACCCTTCCCGGCCCCTCCGGCCCCTTCCCGGGCGCTCCCCCCCGCCCCGGCCCCTAACTCGGCCCCGGCCCCTCCCGGGCGCTCCGTCCGGGCCTGCTGCGGCCTCCCCGGCGCTCTCACGGCCCAGGCTGTGCCCCCCCCCCCCCGCTCCTTCTCCCTCTCCCGGCCCCCTCCTGCGCCCTCCTGCCCCCTCCTGCCCTTCATTGCCCCCTCGCTGCCTCCTCCTGCCCCTTAGTGGCCCTCTCCACCTTTCCCTTCTCCCTTCCCTCTCCCTTCCCTCTCCCTTCCCTCTCCCTCCCTCCCTCCCCTTTCCCTCCCCTTTCCCTCCCCCTTCCCTCCCCCTTCCCTCCCCCCCTCTCTCCCCCCTCCCTTCCCCTTACCTCCCTTCCCTCTCTTCCCCCTTCCCTTCCCCTTACCTCCCTCCCCACCTTCCCTCTCCCTTCCCCCTTCCCTCCCTCTCCCTCCCTCCCCCTTCCTCCCTCTTCCCTCCTCCTTCCCTCTCCTCCTCCCTCCCCCTCCCTCTCCCCCCTCCTTCCCTCCTCCCTCTCCCCCTCCCTCCCTCCTCCCTCCCTCTCCCCCTCCCCCTCCTTCCCCCCTCCCTCCCCCTCCTTCCCCCCTCCTCTCCCCCTCCCTCCCCCTCCCCCCTCCCCCCCTCTCCCCCTCCCCTCCCCCTCCTCCCCCCTCCCTCCCCCTCCCTCTCCCCCTCCTCTCCCCCCCTCTCCCCCTCCCTCTCCCCTCCCTCTCCCCCTCTCTCCCCCCTCCCTCTCCCTCCTCCTCCCTCTCCCCTCCTTCCCCCCTCTCCCCTCTTTCTCCCCCTCCCTCTCCCCCTCCTTCCCCCTCTCCCCTCCTTCCCCCCCCTCCCTCTCCCCCTCCCCTTCCCCCCTCCTTCCCCCCCTCCTTCCCCCCCTCCTCTCTCCCCTCCTTCCCCCCCTCCCTTTCCCCCTCCCTCTCTCCCCCCCCCTCCTCCGCCTCCCCTCTCCCTCCTCCTCCCCCTCTTCTCCCTTTCTCCCCTCCCTGCCGCGCCTTCTCCCTCTCCTGCCTTCTCACTCTCTGCCCCTCGCCCTCCCCTGCTGCCCGCCCTGCCCGCCGGCGCCCCCGCAGGAGGAGGAGGAGGTGCAGCACGAGGAGGAGCTGCTGCGGAACCCTTCTCGGTGCGCTGCTGGCTGCGCTACGCCCAGGCCCTGCAGCCCCGGCCCTGGCACCGCCGCCAGCTGCTCTACGAGCGCGCCCTGCGCCAGCTGCCCGGCAGGTGGGCACCGGGGGCGCGGGGGGCAGCTGGCTGCCAGTGGGAGGCAGTTGGGTGCCAGTGGGAGGCAGTCGGGTGCCAGTAGGTGGCAGCAGAGGGCAGTTGGGTGCCAGTGGGAGGCAGTCGGGTGCCAGTAGGTGGCAGCAGAGGGCAGTTGGGTGCCAGTGGGAGGCAGTCGGGTGCCAGTAGGTGGCAGCAGAGGGCAGTTGGGTGCCAGTGGGAGGCAGTCGGGTGCCAGTAGGTGGCAGCAGAGGGCAGTTGGGTGCCAGTAGGTGGCAGCAGAGGGCGAGTGGGTGCCAGTGGGAGGCAGTCGGGTGCCAGTAGGTGGCAGCAGAGGGCAGTTGGGTGCCAGTGGGAGGCAGTCGGGTGCCAGTAGGTGGCAGCAGAGGGCAGTTGGGTGCCAGTGGGAGGCAGTCGGGTGCCAGCCGGTGGCAGCAGAGGGGAGTTGGGTGCCAGTGGGAGGCAGTCGGGTGCCAGTAGGTGGCAGCAGAGGGCAGTTGGGTGCCAGTGGGAGGCAGTCGGGTGCCAGTAGGTGGCAGCAGAGGGCAGTTGGGTGCCAGTGGGAGGCAGTCGGGTGCCAGTAGGTGGCAGCAGAGGGCAGTTGGGTGCCAGTAGGTGGCAGCAGAGGGCAGTTGGGTGCCAGTGGGAGGCAGTCGGGTGCCAGTAGGTGGCAGCAGAGGGCAGTTGGGTGCCAGTGGGAGGCAGTCGGGTGCCAGTAGGTGGCAGCAGAGGGCAGTTGGGTGCCAGTGGGAGGCAGTCGGGTGCCAGTAGGTGGCAGCAGAGGGCAGTTGGGTGCCAGTGGGAGGCAGTCGCCAGCCGGTGGCAGCCAGTGGGTGCCAGTGGGAGGCAGTCGGGTGCCAGTAGGTGGCAGCAGAGGGCAGTTGGGTGCCAGTGGGAGGCAGTCGGGTGCCAGTAGGTGGCAGCAGAGGGCAGTTGGGTGCCAGTGGGAGGCAGTCGGGTGCCAGTAGGTGGCAGCAGAGGGCAGTTGGGTGCCAGTGGGGAGGCAGTCAGTGGGAGGGGTGCCAGTAGGTGGCAGTTGGGTGCCAGAGGGCAGTTGGGTGCCAGTGGGAGGCAGTTGGGTGCCAGTAGGTGGCAGGTGGCAGCAGAGGCAGTTGGGTGCCAGTGGGAGGCAGTCGGGTGCCAGTAGGTGGCAGCAGAGAGTGGGTGCCAGTGGGAGGTTGGGTGCCAGTAGGTGGCAGCAGAGGGGAGTTGGGTGCCAGTGGGAGGCAGTCGGGTGCCAGTAGGTGGCAGCAGAGGGCAGTTGGGTGCCAGTGGGAGGCAGTCGGGTGCCAGTAGGTGGCAGCAGAGGGCAGTTGGGTGCCAGTGGGAGGCAGTCGGGTGCCAGTAGGTGGCAGCAGAGGGCAGTTGGGTGCCAGTGGGAGGCAGTCGGGTGCCAGTAGGTGGCAGCAGAGGGCAGTTGGGTGCCAGTAGGTGGCAGCAGAGGGCAGTGGGTGCCAGTGGGAGGCAGTCGGGTGCCAGTAGGTGGCAGCAGAGGGCAGTTGGGTGCCAGTGGGAGGCAGTCGGGTGCCAGTAGGTGGCAGCAGAGGGGAGTTGGGTGCCAGGTGGGAGGCAGTCGGGTGCCAGTAGGTGGCAGCAGAGGGCAGTTGGGTGCCAGTGGGAGGCAGTCGGGTGCCAGCCGGTGGCAGCAGAGGGGAGTTGGGTGCCAGTGGGAGGCAGTCGGGTGCCAGTAGGTGGCAGCAGAGGGCAGTTGGGTGCCAGTGGGAGGCAGTCGGGTGCCAGTAGGTGGCAGCAGAGGGCAGTTGGGTGCCAGTGGGAGGCAGTCGGGTGCCAGTAGGTGGCAGCAGAGGGCAGTTGGGTGCCAGTAGGTGGCAGCAGAGGGCAGTTGGGTGCCAGTGGGAGGCAGTCGGGTGCCAGTAGGTGGCAGCAGAGGGCAGTTGGGTGCCAGTGGGAGGCAGTCGGGTGCCAGTAGGTGGCAGCAGAGGGCAGTTGGGTGCCAGTGGGAGGCAGTCGGGTGCCAGTAGGTGGCAGCAGAGGGCAGTTGGGTGCCAGTAGGTGGGTGCCAGTAGGTGGGGAGGCAGTGGGTGCCGGGTGCCAGTAGGTGGCAGCAGAGGGCAGCTGGGTGCCAGTGGGAGGCAGTCGGGTGCCAGTAGGTGGCAGCAGAGGGCAGCTGGGTGCCAGTGGGAGGCAGTTGGGTGGCAGTGGGTGCCATGGGGGAGCAGCTGGGTGGCAGTGGGTGCCATGGGGTGCCAGGGGCGCCCCCTGAGCCCTCCCCCCGCAGCTACAAGCTGTGGTACCAGTACCTGCGGCAGCGGCGGCAGCAGGTCAAAGGTCGCTGCCCCACCGACCCGGCCTGGGAGGATGCCAACGCCTGCCACGAGAGGGCGCTCGTCTTCATGAACAAGGTGCCAGCCCGGGGGGCCGCTGGGGGGACACTGGGAGGGTATGGAGGGGGAGTGGGGGGCACTGGGGGGCACGGGGAGGGTATAGAGGGGCACTGGGGGCACTGGGGGGAGGCGGGAGGGCATTGGGGGGCACTGGGAGGGCGTAGAGGGGCACTGGGGGGCACGGGGAGGGCATGGAGGGGCACTGGGGGGCACTGGGAGGGTGTAGAGGGGCACTGGGGGGCACTGGGAGGGCGTAGAGGGGCACTGGGGGGGTGGGTGTCGCAGCTCCATACTGCTCCCTTAGCGCCCCCTAGTGCCCTCTCAGCTCCATCGCTGCTGCTCTAGTGCCCCCTAGCACCCCCCTAGTGCCCCTACTGCCACCTTACTGCTCTCTAGCGCCCCCCCAGTGCCCTCTCAGCCCCATCACTGCCCCCTAGTGCCTCCCTAGTGCTCCCTAGTGCCCCCTAGCACCCCCTAGTGCCCTCTCAGCCCCATCACTGCCCCCTAGTGCCTCCCTAGTGCCCCCTAGCACCCCCTAGTGCCCCTCTCAGCCCCATCGCTGCCCCCCTAGTGCCTCCCTAGTGCCCCCTAGCACCCCCTAGTGCCCTCTCAGCCCCATCGCTGCCCCCCAGCGCCCCTTAGTGCCTCCCTAGTGCTCCCTAGCGCCCCCTAGTGCCCTCTCAGCCCCATCACTGCCTCCCTAGTGCTCCCTAGCTCCCCCTAGTGCCCTCTCAGCCCCATCACTGCCTCCCTAGTGCTCCCTAGCGCCCCCTAGTGCCCTCTCAGCCCCATCGCTGCCCCCCAGCGCCCCTTAGTGCCTCCCTAGTGCTCCCTAGCGCCCCTAGTGCCCTCTCAGCCCCATCACCGCCCCCCCAGGTGCCCCTTAGTGCCTCCCTAACCCCCCCAGTGCCTCCCTAGCACCCGCTAGCGCCCCCTTGCGCCCTCTCAGCCCCATCACCGCCCCCCAGCACCCCCAGCGCCTCCCTAGCGCCCACTAGTGCCCTCTCAGCCCCATCACCACCCCCCCCCAGCGCCCCCGTAGTGCCTCCCTAGTGCCTGCTAGCGCCCCCTAGCGCCTCCCTAGCGCCCCATGGCGCCCTCTCAGCCCCATCACCGCCCCCAGCACCCCCAGCGCCTCCCTAGCACCCGCTAGTGCCCCCTAGCGCCTCCCTAGCGCCCCTTGCGCCCTCTCCAGCCCCATCACCGCCCCCAGCACCCCCCAGCGCCTCCCTAGCACCCGTTAGCGCCCTCTAGTGCCTCCCTAGCGCCCCCTAGTGCCCTCTCAGCCCCATCACCACCCCCCAGCGCCCCCTAGCGCCTCCCTAGCACCCGCTAGCGCCCTCTAGTGCCTCCCTAGCGCCCACTAGTGCCCTCTCAGCCCCATCACCACCCCCCCCCAGCGCCCCGTAGTGCCTCCCTAGCGCCTGCTAGCGCCCCTAGCGCCTCCCTAGCGCCCCCTAGTGCCCTCTCAGCCCCATCACCACCCCCAGCGCCCCCTAGCGCCTCCCTAGCGCCTGCTAGCGCCCTAGCGCCTCCCTAGCGCCCCCTAGTGCCCTCTCAGCCCCATCACCACCCCCCAGCGCCCCCTAGCGCCTCCCTAGCGCCCGCTAGCCCCCTAGCGCCTCCCTAGCGCCCCCTAGTGCCCTCTCAGCCCCATCACCACCCCCCAGCGCCCCCTAGCGCCTCCCTAGCACCCGCTAGCGCCCTCCCTAGCGCCCCCTAGTGCCCTCTCAGCCCCATCACTGCCTCCCTAGTGCCCCCTAGCACCCCCTAGTGCCCTCTCAGCCCCATCACTGCCTCCCTAGTGCCCCCTAGCACCCCCTAGTGCCCTCTCAGCCCCATCACTGCCTCCCTGGTGCCCCCTAGCACCCCCTAGTGCCCTCTCAGCCCCATCGCTGCCCCCCAGCGCCCCTTAGTGCCTCCCTAGTGCTCCCTAGCTCCCCCTAGTGCCCTCTCAGCCCCATCACTGCCTCCCTAGTGCTCCCTAGCGCCCCCTAGTGCCCTCTCAGCCCCATCGCTGCCCCCCAGCGCCCCTTAGTGCCTCCCTAGTGCTCCCTAGCGCCCCCTAGTGCCCTCTCAGCCCCATCACCGCCCCCCCAGGCGCCCTTAGTGCCTCCCTAACCCCCCCAGTGCCTCCCTAGCACCCGCTAGCGCCCCCTAGCGCCTCCCTAGCGCCCCCTAGTGCCCTCTCAGCCCCATCACTGCCTCCCTAGTGCCCCCTAGCACCCCCTAGTGCCCTCTCAGCCCCATCACTGCCTCCCTAGTGCCCCCTAGCACCCCCTAGTGCCCTCTCAGCCCCATCGCTGCCCCCCAGCGCCCCTTAGTGCCTCCCTAGTGCTCCCTAGCTCCCCCTAGTGCCCTCTCAGCCCCATCACTGCCTCCCTAGTGCTCCCTAGCTCCCCTAGTGCCCTCTCAGCCCCATCACTGCCTCCCTAGTGCTCCCTAGCGCCCCCTAGTGCCCTCTCAGCCCCATCGCTGCCCCCCCAGCGCCCCTTAGTGCCTCCCTAGTGCTCCCTAGCGCCCCCTAGTGCCCTCTCAGCCCCATCACCGCCCCCAGGCGCCCCTTAGTGCCTCCCCCTAACCCCCCCAGTGCCTCCCTAGCACCCGCTAGCGCCCCCTTGCGCCCTCTCAGCCCCATCACCGCCCCCAGCACCCCCCAGCGCCTCCCTAGCACCCGCTAGCGCCCTCTAGTGCCTCCCTAGCGCCCACTAGTGCCCTCTGAGCCCCATCACCACCCCCCAGCGCCCCGTAGTGCCTCCCTAGCGCCTGCTAGCGCCCCCTAGCGCCTCCCTAGCGCCCCCTAGTGCCCTCTCAGCCCCATCACCACCCCCCCCAGCGCCCCGTAGTGCCTCCCTAGCACCCGCTAGCGCCCCTCAGCGCCTCCCTACCACCCCCTTAGCGCCTCCCTAGCGCCCCCCAGCGCCTCCCCCAGCGCCCCCCCTTTTTCCCCCGGGGCCGCCCCCCCCTGACGCGGCCGTTCCCGCGGGGGGCAGATGCCGCGCATCTGGCTGGACTACTGCCAGTTCCTGGGGGAGCAGGGGCGGGTGACGCGGACGCGCCGCGCCTTCGACCGCGCCCTGCGGGCACTGCCCGTCACCCAGCACCACCGCCTCTGGCCGCACTACCTGGCCTTCGTGCGGCGCCAGCCCCTGCCGAGACCGCCGTCAGGGTCTACCGCTTCCTCAAGGTGCCCGGGGGAGGGGGGTGGTGCCAGGGGAGGTGCCAGGGGGCCGAGGACCTGCTACTGGGGAGATGGGGAGGTGCTCGGGATGATGGGGAGGTGCTAAGGGAGGTGCCAGGGATGATGGGGAGGTGCTAAGGGAGGTGCCAGGGGGATGGGGAGGTGCTAAGGGAGGTGCCAGGGGAGATGGGGAGGTGCTAAGGGAGGTGCCAGGGGGGACGGGGAGGTGCTAAGGGAGGTGCCAGGGGGGCTGGGGAGGTGCTAAGGGAGGTGCCATGGGAGGTGCCAGGGGGAGATGCTCGGCATGGGTGCCAGGGGAGGTGCCAGGGCGGGCGCTGGGGGCGGGCGGTGCCAGGGCGGGTGCCAGGGGAGGTGCCAGGGGCGGGTGCCGGGGGCGGGCGGTGCCAGGGCGGGTGCCAGGGGTGGGTGCCAGGGGCGGGCGCCGGGGGCGGGCGGTGCCAGGGCAGGTGCCAGGGTGGGTGCCAGGGGCGGGTGCCGGGGCGGGCGGTGCCAGGGCGGGTGCCAGGGGTGGGTGCCAGGGGCGGGTGCCGGGGCGGGTGCCGGGGCGGGCGGTGCCAGGGCGGGTGCCAGGGGTGGGTGCCAGGGGCGGGTGCCGGGGGCGGGCGGTGCCAGGGCGGGTGCCAGGGGTGGGTGCCAGGGGCGGGTGCCGGGGCGGGCGGTGCCAGGGCGGGTGCCAGGGGTGGGTGCCAGGGGCGGGTGCCGGGGGCGGGCGGTGCCAGGGCGGGTGCCAGGGGTGGGTGCCAGGGCGGGCGCCGGGGGCGGGCGGTGCCAGGGCAGGTGCCAGGGGTGGGTGCCGGGGCGGGCGCCGGGGGCGGGCGGTGCCAGGGCGGGTGCCAGGGGTGGGTGCCGGGGCGGGCGCCGGGGGCGGGCGGTGCCAGGGCGGGTGCCAGGGGAGGTGCCAGGGGGCGGGCGCCGGGGCGGGCGGTGCCAGGGCGGGTGCCAGGGAGGTGCCAGGGCGGGCGCCGGGGCGGGCGGTGCCAGGGCGGGTGCCAGCCCGTGGGTGCCCGCAGCTGAGCCCCGAGAGCGCGGAGGAGTTCGTGGGGTACCTGCGGGGGCGGGGCGCCTGGACGAGGCTGCCCAGCGCCTGGCACAGCTGGTCAATGACGAGCGCTTCGTCTCCAAGGAGGGCAAGTCCAACTACCAGGTACCCCCGGCAGGGCGCCCACAGCGGGCGGGAGGGCACCCCGGGGGCTGGGAGGGCACCCAGAGGGGGTGGGAGGGCACCCAGAGGGGGTGGGAGGGCACCTAGAGGGGGTGGGAGGGCACCCAGAGGGGGTGGAAGGGCACCCAGAGGGGGTGGGAGGGCACCTAGAGGGGGTGGGAGGGCACCCAGAGGGGTTTGGGGCACCTCACCCCCTGCCCCGACTTCCCTGCGCTGTCCCCGCCCCCAGCTGTGGCAGGAGCTGTGTGCCCCCCCGGGGCCCTGCCTCACCCCCTGCCCCTGCTGGGCTCTGAGCTCCCTGTCCCCCCCCAGCTGTGTGTCCCTGCTGGGCCCTGAGCTCCCTGTCCCCCCCCAGCTGTGTGTCCCTGCTGGGCTCTGAGCTCCCTGTCCCCCCCCAGCTGTGTGTCCCTGCTGGGCTCTGAGCTCCCTGTCCCCCCCCAGCTGTGTGTCCCTGCTGGGCCCTGAGCTCCCTGTCCCCCCAGCTGTGTGTCCCTGCTGGGCTCTGAGCTCCCTGTCCCCTCCCCCAGCTGTGTGTCCCTGCTGGGCCCTGAGCTCCCTGTCCCCCCCAGCTGTGTGTCCCTGCTGGGCCCTGAGCTCCCTGTCCCCCCCAGCTGTGTGTCCCTGCTGGGCCCTGTCTGAGCTCCCTGTCCCCCCCCAGCTGTGTGTCCCTGCTGGGCTCTGAGCTCCCTGTCCCCCCCCAGCTGTGTGTCCCTGCTGGGCCCTGTCTGAGCTCCCTGTCCCCCCAGCTGTGTGTCCCTGCTGGGCCCTGAGCTCCCTGTCCCCCCCCAGCTGTGTGTCCCTGCTGGGCTCTGAGCTCCCTGTCCCCCCCCCAGCTGTGTGTCCCTGCTGGGCTCTGAGCTCCCTGTCCCCCCAGCTGTGTGTCCCTGCTGGGCTCTGAGCTCCCTGTCCCCCCCCAGCTGTGTGTCCCTGCTGGGCTCTGAGCTCCCCTGTCCCCCCCCAGCTGTGTGTCCCTGCTGGGCCCTGTCTGAGCTCCCCTGTCCCCCCCCAGCTGTGTGTCCCTGCTGGGCTCTGAGCTCCCTGTCCCCTCCCCAGCTGTGTGTCCCTGCTGGGCCCTGTCTGGAGCTCCCTGTCCCCCC
Source organism: Picus viridis (assembly GCA_033816785.1). NCBI lineage: Eukaryota > Metazoa > Chordata > Aves > Piciformes > Picidae > Picus > Picus viridis. The sequence continues at coordinate 9,104 of JAWKAJ010000431.1, forward strand.
CCAGCTGTGTGTCCCTGCTGGGCTCTGAGCTCCCTGTCCCCCCCCCCAGCTGTGTGTCCCTGCTGGGCCCTGTCTGAGCTCCCCTGTCCCCCCCAGCTGTGTGTCCCTGCTGGGCTCTGAGCTCCCTGTCCCCCCCCAGCTGTGTGTCCCTGCTGGGCTCTGAGCTCCCTGTCCCCCCCCAGCTGTGTGTCCCTGCTGGGCTCTGAGCTCCCTGTCCCCCCCCCCCCCAGCTGTGTGTCCCTGCTGGGCCCTGAGCTCCCTGTCCCCCCCCCAGCTGTGTGTCCCTGCTGGGCCTGTCTGAGCTCCCCTGTCCCCCCCCCAGCTGTGTGTCCCTGCTGGGCCCTGTCTGAGCTCCCTGTCCCCCCCCAGCTGTGTGTCCCTGCTGGGCTCTGAGCTCCCTGTCCCCCCCAGCTGTGTGTCCCTGCTGGGCTCTGAGCTCCCTGTCCCCCCAGCTGTGTGTCCCTGCTGGGCCCTGTCTGAGCTCCCTGTCCCCCCAGCTGTGTGTCCCTGCTGGGCCCTGTCTGAGCTCCCCCTGTCCCCCCCCCAGCTGTGTGTCCCTGCTGGGCTCTGAGCTCCCTGTCCCCCCCCCAGCTGTGTGTCCCTGCTGGGCCCTGTCTGAGCTCCCTGTCCCCCCCCCAGCTGTGTGTCCCTGCTGGGCTCTGAGCTCCTGTCCCCCCCCAGCTGTGTGTCCCTGCTGGGCTCTGAGCTCTCCTGTCCCCCCCCAGCTGTGTGTCCCTGCTGGGCCCTGTCTGAGCTCCCTGTCCCCCCCAGCTGTGTGTCCCTGCTGGGCCTGTCTGAGCTCCCTGTCCCCCCCCAGCTGTGTGTCCCTGCTGGGCCCTGTCTGAGCTCCCTGTCCCCCCCCAGCTGTGTGTCCCTGCTGGGCTCTGAGCTCCCTGT
>JAWKAJ010000432.1:0-14475 GCA_033816785.1 Picus viridis
CTCAGTTTAAGAAGGACATTGAGACACTTGAACGTGTCCAGAGAAGGGCAACAAGGCTGGTGAGAGGCCTTGAGCACAAGCCCTATGAGGAGAGGCTGAGGGAGCTGGGGCTGTTTAGCCTGGAGAAGAGGAGGCTCTGGGGCAACCTCATTGCTCTCTACAACTACCTGAAGGGTGGTTGTAGCCAGGAGGGGGTTGGCCTCTTCTCCCTAGCAACCAGCACCAGAACAAGGGGACACAGTCTCAAGCTGCACCAGGGGAAGTTTAGGCTGGAGGTGAGGAGAAAGTTCTTCACCGAGAGAGTGATTCGTCATTGGAATGGGCTGCCCGGGGAGGTGGTGGAATCTCCGTCCCTGGAGGCGTTCAAGAGGGGACTGGATGTGGCACTTGGTGCCATGGTCTAGTTGTGAGGTTGTGGTTACAGGTTGGACTCGATGATCTTCAAGGTCTCTTTCAACCTTGGTAATTCTATTCTATTCTATTCTATTCTATTCTATTCTATTCTATTCTATTCTATTCTATTCTATTCTATTCTATTCTATTCTATTCTATTCTAAATTATCAGGGATCAGAGGCTATAACTATTCTGGGAGTCACTGGTGGATCTCAAGAGTTAACTAAGGTGGAGGTTGATATAAGTTTAACTGGTAAACAATGGAGGAAGCATACAGTGGTGACCGGACCTGACGCACCTTGTATTTTGGGAATTGATTTTCTGAGAGAAGGGCGTTTCAAAGACCCTAGAGGTTACAAATGGGCTTTTGGAGTAGCTTCTGTAGAAGTTGATGGACAAAAACTGAAGCTGTCTGTTAGACCCGAGCTTTCTGATGAATCTGCAGTTGTGGGACAACACAAGATTCAGGACATTAAATTGCCGGTTGCTTCTCAGACTGTGCATCACAGACAATACAGAACCAACCGTGACTCTTTGCTGCCCATTCAGAATCTGATTCGTCAGTTGGAGAGTCAGAAAGTCATCAGCAAAACTCATTCACCTTTCAACAGTCCAGGCCTGTGCGAAAGCAGAATGGAGATTGGCGTCTGACAGTCGACTACCGAGCCCTGAATGAAGTAATTCCACCTATGAGTGCAGCAGTACCAGACATGATGGAACTCCAGTATGAGCTGGAATCCAAAGAGGCCAAATGGTATGCTACCATAGACATTACTAATGCCTTCTTCTCTATTCCCATAGCAGAGGAATGCAGGCCTCAGTTTGCTTTCACCTGGAGAGGAATCCAGTACACCTTCAACAGGTTGCCAATGGGCTGGATCCACAGCTCAAGCATCTGTCATGCAGTGATCCACGATGCTCTGGAGGAAGGTGGTGCTCCAGAACACATCCAGTTCATCGATGACATCATCGTCTGGGGTAAAACTGCTGAGGAAGTCTTCGAGAAAGGTAACAAAATCATTGACATTCTTCTGAATGCAGGTTTTGCCATCAAGCGAGACAAGGTGAAAGGACCTACCAGAGAGATCCAGTTTCTGGGAGTGCGGTGGCAGGATGGACGCCGACATATTCCAGTGGATGTCGTAAATAGAGTCTCTACCATGGCAAACCCCATGAACAAGCAAGAAACTCTACGTTTCTTGGGGATAGTGGGATTTTGGAGACTGCACATTCCTGGATACAGTCAGATTGTGAAACCTCTGTATGATGTGACTCGAAAGAGAAGCCATTTCCACTGGGGACCTGAACAACAAGGAGCCTTTGACCAGATAAAGCAAGAGGTAGTGCAAGCAATGGGTCTGGGACCTGTCCGAGATGGTCCAGATATTAAGAACATTTTGTACACGGCTGCAAGTGACAATGGTCCAACCTGGTGCTTGTGGCAAAGAGCTCCAGGTGAGACACGTGGATGACCTCTTGGCTTCTGGAGTCGAGGTTACAGAGGTTCAGAGGCTAATTATACTCCAACAGAGAAAGAGATTCTAGCTGCCTATGAAGGAGTGAAAGCAGCTTCTGAAGTAATTGGAACTGAATCACAACTTCTCTTAGCTCCCAGATTACCAGTTTTGAATTGGATGTTCAAAGGCAAAGGTTCAACACCACATCATGCAACAGATTCCACCTGGTCTAAGTGGATGGCTCTGATAACACAGAGAGCTCGAATGGGAAATCTTGAAAGACCTGGTCTATAATACAATACAATACAATACAATACAATACAATACAATACAATACAATACAATACAATACAATACACCAGGTTGGAAGACACCTTCAAGATCATCGCGTCCAACCCATCAAACAATCCAACCCACCCAACAACTAGACCATACAGCCAAGCACCCCATCAAGACTTCTCCTGAACACCTCATAGAATCATAGAATCATAGAATCATAGAATCAGTCAGGGTTGGAAGGGACCACAAGGATCATCTAGTTCCAACCCCTGCCATGGGCAGGGACACCCCACACTAGATCACGCTGGCCAGAGCCTCAGCCAGCCTAGTCTTAAACACCTCCAGGGACTGGGCCTCAACCACCTCCCTGGACAACCCATTCCAGGGCTTCACCACTCTCATGGTTAAGAACTTCTTCCTCACATCCAGCCTGAATCTCCCCATTTCCAGCTTCATTCCATTCCCCCTAGTCCTATCACTACCTGAGATCCTGAGAAGTCCCTCCCCAGCCTTCCTGTAGGCCCCCTTCAGATACTGGAAAGCCACAATGAGGTCACCTCGGAGCCTTCTCTTCTCCAGACTGAACAGCCCCAACTCCTTCAGTCTGTCCTCATAGGAGAGGTGCTCCAGCCCTCTGATCATCCTCGTGGCCCTTCTCTGGACACGCTCCAGCACGTCCACATCTCTCCTGTAATATGGGCTCCAGAACTGGAGGCAGTACTCCAGGTGGGGTCTCACCAGAGCTGAGTAGAGGGGGAGAAGCACCTCCCTTGACCTGCTGGTCACACTTCTCCTGATTCAGCCCAGGATCTGATTGGCTTTCCGGGCTGCAAGCGCACATTGAGCGCTCATGTTGAGCTTCTCGTCCACCAGCACCCCCAAGTCTCTCTCCTCAGGGCTGCTCTCCAGCCAGTCACTGCCCAGCCTGTATTTGTGCCTGGGATTGCCTCGACCCAGATGCAGGAGCCTGCCCTTGGTCTTGTTGAAGCTCATGAGGTTGGCTTGTGCCCACCTCTCCAGCCTGTCCAGGTCCCTCTGGATGGCATCCCTTCCCTCCAGGGTGTCCACTGCACCACACAGCTTGGTGTCATCAGCAAACTTGCTGAGGGTGAAGGTGACTCCAGTGAAGGTGACTCCACCACCTCCACAGGTAGCCGATTCCAATGGGCAATCACTCTCTCCGTGTAGAACTTCTTCCTAACATCCAGCCTAAACCTGCCCTGGCGCAGCCTGAGACTGTGTCCTCTTGTTCTGGTGCTGGCTGCCTGGGAGAAGAGGCCAACCTCTGCCTGGCTACAACCTCCCTTCAGGGAGTTGTAGAGAGCAATAAGGTCACCCCTCAGTCTCCTCTTCTCCAGGCTAAGCAACCCCAGCTCCCTCAGCCTTTCCTCATAGGGCTTGTGTTCCAAACCCCTCACCAGCTTTGTTGCCCTTCTCTGGACACGTTCCAGCAAGTCAACATCCTTCTTAAACTGAGGGGCCCAGAAATGGACACAGGACTCAAGGTGTGGCCTAACCAAAGCAGTGTACAGGGGCACAATGACCTCCCTGCTCCTGCTGGCCACACTGTTCCTGATGCAGGCCAGGATGCCATTAGCCTTCTTGGCTACCTGGGCACACTGCAGGCTCATGTTCAGCCTACAATCAACCAGCACCCCCAGTTCCCTCTCTGCCTGGCCACTCTCCAGCCACTCTGACCCCAGCCTGTGGCACTGCTTGGGGTTGTTGTGGCCAATGTGCAGACCCCAGCACTTGGATGTGTTAAATCTCATGCCATTGGACTCTGCCCATCTGTCCAGCCTGTCGAGGTCCCTCTGCAAAGCCTCTCTGCCCTCCAGCAGATCAACTCCTGCCCCCAGCTTGGTGTCATCTGCAAATGTACTGATGATGGACTCAATGCCCTCATCCAGATCATCAATAAAGATGTTACAAGAGCATGGGGCCCAGTACTGATCCCTGGGGCACACCACTAGTGACGGGCCTCCAGCTGGATGTGGCACCATTCACCACCACTCTCTGGGCTTGGCCCTCCAGCCAGTTCCTAACCCAACACAGTGTGATCCTGTCCAAGCCATGGGCTGCCAGCTTGGCCAGGAGTTTGCTGTGGGCGACTGTGTCAAAGGCCTTGCTGAGGTCCAGGTAGACCACATCCACAGGCCTCCCCACATCCACCAGGCGGGTCACCTGATCATAGAAGGAGATCAGGTTGGTCAGGCAGGACCTGCCCTTCCTAAATCCATGTTGGCTGGACCTGATCCCTTGGCCATCCTGTAAGTGCTGTGCAATCGCACACACGATGACCTGTTCCATAATCTTGCCTGGCACTGAGGTCAGGCTGACAGGCCTATCATTCCCTAGCTCATCCAACCGGCCCTGCTTGTGGATGGGCACCACGTTGGCAGCTTCCAGTCTTCTGGGACCTCTCCAGTGAGCCAGGACTGCTGAAAAATGATGGAAAGTGGCTTGGACAGCTCATCTGTCAGCAATCTCAGCACCCTAGGATGGATCCCATCAGGTCCCATGGCCTTGTGGGGGTCCCAGCGGCTCAGTAGATCTCTAACTTCCTCTTGGAGCAGCGGGAAACTATGCAGCTCTCTGGCTCCTTCTGCCAGCTCTGCAGGCCAGCTGTCTGGAAGACGTTCTGGCCGGCTAGCAAAAATTGAGGCAAAGAAGGTGTTAAGTACCTCTGCCTTTTCCTCATCCTTTGTTACAACGTTCCCCTCCGTGTCAACCAAGGAGTGGAGGTTGTCCTTCCCCTTCTTCTTGCTATTCATGTATTTATAGAAGGACTTTTTGTTGTCCTTCACAGCAGAGGCCAGTCTAAGTTCTAAATGGGCTTTTGCCTCCTAATTTTCTTCCAACAAGACCTAGCAACATCCCTAAACATCCCATGGGTTGCCTCCCCTTGCTTCCAAAGATGATACACCCTCTTTTTTTCCCTTAGTTCTATTAAAAGTTCATTACCCATCCAGGCTGGCCGTCTGCCCCGGCGGCTCATCTTCCGGCACACTGGCACAGCCTGTTCCTGCACCTTCAAGAGTTCTGCCTTGAAGCAGGTCCAGCTCTCCTGGACCCCTTTATTTTTAAGGGCTGATTCCCAAGGAACCTTCTGAGTTAGTTCCTTGAGTAGCCTGAAGTCTGCCCTCCTCAAGTCCAGAGTGGAGGTCTTCTTGCTGCCCCTCTTGGCTTGGCTGAATACCGAAAACTCAATTATCTCATGGTCACTGGTGCCTAAACACCCTCCGACCACCACATCACCCACCAGCCCTTCCCTGTTGGTGAAGAGGAGGTCAAGCATAGCCTCACCCCTGGTAGGCTCACGCAGCACCTGGGATAAGAAGCTGTCCTCCATGTGCTCTAAGAACCTCCTAGACTGCCTCCTCTCTGCTGTGTTGAGATCCCAGCATATATCAGGCAGGTGGAAGTCACCCATGAGAACGAGGTCAGGCGATCTTGAGACAGCCTTAAGCTGCCTATAGAATACTTCATCAACATCCTCCTCCTGGTTGGGTGGTCTGTAACAGACTCCAACCAGGATGTCTGCCCTGCTGCTCTTCCCTCTAATTCTCACCCACAAGCACTCAACCCGATCATCCCTGATCTCCATCTCAACAGCATCCAGTGCCTCCCTGATGTACAGGGCCACCCCTCCACCCGTTCTTCCTTGCCTGTCTCTCCTGAAGAGCCTGTAGCCATCAATTGCAGCACTCCAGTCATGCGAGTCATCCCACCACGTCTCTGTGATGGCAACTACATCATAACTTTCTTGCTGCAACAGGGTTTCCACCTCCTCTCTTTGTTACCCATGCTTCGTGCATTAGTGTACATGCACTGCAGCTGGGCTGCTGGTTTCACCTCTAGCTCTAGCTTATCACCTCCAGACTCCTGCCTGAGGGCACTGGTTTAAACCCCTTCCCCCTTCAAAGCTAGTTTAAAGCCCTGTCAATGAGACTTGCTAATTCCCTTCTCAGAATCTTTTTACCTTTGGGGGACAGGCCATTCTCATGTATTGTGACCTTTCCCCTCCTCTGGGACAGATGTACTCCATCTGTTACCAGATGACCTGGTGCAGTAGAAAGTTCCCCAAGATCGAAAAACCCAAAATTCATTCGTCTGCACCAGCCCCTAAGCCACTTGTTGACTACAGCGGCTGACCTGTTCCTTATTGTGTTCCCTCCTGCAACTAACGGTATCGATGTAAAAATTATTTGTGCACCTGAACCCTCAACCAGATCTCCCAGGGCCCTGTTTTTTTATATCCGTGGGAGGCCTGGTACCAACATCATCATTCCCTAACTGCATAACCAATAAGGGATAATAATCAGAGGGCTGCACCAGACTGGGCAGCCTTCTGGTAACATCTCCAACTTGGACTCCTGCTAGGCTAATAACTTCCCTATGAGATGGGTCCGGTCTACATATGTGACCTTCTGTTCCCCTCAGGAGGGAATCACCAATAACAATTACCCTCCTTTTCTTTTTTAGGGAGCAAGTCCTGATGCCAGGGGAAGGCTGTTTAACCTTAGGCTGCATTGCGTTAGGCTGCTTTACCTTAGGCTGTTTAACCTTAGGCTGTTTAACCTTAGGCTGTTTAACCTTAGGCTGTTTAGCTTCAGGGTAGACCCCAGATGGTGTCTCCTCCGGCATCAGTATCACCTGACCCTCGATCTCCAGCCCCCCATACCTGCTTTCCAAGGGCAGCGAGTGAGGTGGGGGGAGGCAAGGAGGTTTTAATTTGTGTCTTTTAAGAGGAACCTGCATCCATTCCCCTCTGCTTTTCGAACAACCAGTCTCTGCTGGGGGAGCCTGTGGAGCCTGCCTACTCGGGTTCATCTCTTTCCTCCTCTGGCTCATTTCTTTTCTACATTCCCATACATCTCTAAGACTAGAGCACCAGAGAGTACCAGAGCAGGCGGCGGCCGCCGAGCGGAGCCCCGTGAGTCTCTGCCCTTGTTTAAATTCCGCCGCCGAAGGCGCTGGGCTCACGAGCCGTAGGCATGTGAAGAGAGGGCCGCACTGAGTGTCGCTGTGTGTTCAGGAAGTGTGTCGAGCCCAGCCGCCACCGCAGCCCAAAGAGGAGAAGCGCGAAAGCCCGCCCAAGCGGCCGCTCGTCCTGGCGCTGTTCTGAAGGGGCTGCTGCCGAGCGGAGCCCCGCGAGTCACTGCCCGTTGTTTAAATTCCACCGCCGAAGGCGCTGGGTTCACGAGCCATAGGCACGTGAAGAGAGGGCCGCACTGAGTCAGAAGGCTGCACCGAGTGGAGGTGATCTCAAGTGGATCTCAAGTGATCCAGTGGAGGTGATCTCAAGTTGGCCTGAAGGTACCAACTGTACTAAACCTCCAGAGGAGAGACTAACTCGTGCTGAGGAAGCTCCTCCTTACAATGACCTTTCTGATGATGAAAAGAAATATGCTTTTTTCACAGATGGTTCCTGTCGTCTTGTTGGGAACAAGCGAAGGTGGAAGTCTGCAGTGTGGAGTCCAACACGCCGAGTTGCAGAGGCAAAGGATGGAGAAGGAGAATCCAGTCAGTTCGCAGAGGTAAAAGCTGTCCAACTAGCTCTCGACGTAGCTGAATGTGAGAGATGGCCAAAGCTTTATCTCTACACCGACTCATGGATGGCAGCCAATGCTCTGTGGGGTTGGCTAAAGAACTGGAAAAACCATGGTTGGCAGAGAAAAGGAAACCGATTTGGGCAGCTGACCTGTGGCAGGACATTGCTGATCGAATCGAGAGAATTCCAGTGAAGGTGAGACACATTGATGCTCACATTCCTAAGAGCAAAGCTACTGAGGAATAGCAATACAACCACCAAACCAGATTTAGCTGCAAGAGTTTCTCCAGTAGACATGGACTCTGATCTTGATCTCGACTGGAAACACCGAGGTGAGATATTCTTAGCTCGGTGGGCTCACGATTCGTCAGGACATCAAGGTAGAGATGCAACCTACCAGTGGGCTCGTGACAGATCCATAGACATTTCCATGGATGCTATCACACAAGTCATCCATGACTGTGACATTTGTGCTGCTATTAAGCAGGCAAAGCGACTTAAGCCCTTATGGTATGGTGACAGATGGTCCAAGTACAAGTATGGTGAAGCTTGGCATGTTGACTACATCACTCTACCACATTCTCGTTCTGGTAAGCAGTATGTGCTTACTATGGCAGAGGCAAACACTGGATGGTTGGAAACTTATCCAGTTCCACATGCAACTGCATGCAGCACCATTCTTGGTTTGGAGAGACAGATCCTGTGGAGACACGGAACTCCAGAGAGGATTGAGTCAGACAACGGAACTCACTTCAAAAACAACCTTGTAAAGAGCTGGGCCAAAGAGCATGGCATTGAGTGGATATTCCACATTCCCTACTATGCACCAGCTGCAGGGAAGATTGAACACTACAACGGTTTGTTGAAGACCACTCTTAAAGCCATGGGGGGTGGATCTTTGAAAAACTGGGAAAAGCATTTAGCACAAGCAACCTGGCTGGTAAATAGTAGAGGTTCAGTGAACCGAGCTGGACCGGCACACTCAGATCTGCTACAGAAAGTAGAAGGTGATAGAGTTCCTGTTGTTAGAGAAAAGAATCTGTTAGGTAAAACTGGGTATTTTCTCCCTCAGGAGAGGCTAAACCTGTCCGAGGGGTGGTTTCAGCTGAAGGTCTGGGTCACACCTATTGGGTAATGCAAGAGAATGGTGAAATTCAGTGTATTCCACAAAGAAATTTGACTTTAGCTGAAAGAGTTTAATTTCAGAATGTTGTACAGCTACATCGCGCCCAAAGGAAGAATCCCTGAGGAATCCACGGTGCATGAACCCTGAGAGCCCTGAGTCAACTGAGAGTTCCTGTTTCCCTGTTTCCCTGTTTTCCCTTTTCTTCGCTTCGACTGCGAAGAGACAAACTGTTTTCCATTTTTCTTGTTTCTTGGACTTCTGAATCATCTACACCTGAGGATAGCCGGAATGGACTATGAACTTTACTTACAAACTGTAGATATTGTTTTAGATTGGATGGACAGTACGAACAGCCAATGAAATCGTTTAGCAGGGGTGGATTGTGACCGGTTTAGGCTGTGCCTTTAAGAAAGGGACACTTTCTGAACACTCTGGCTGAATGTTTTTGATATTTGAATGAAAACAAAGATATGCTAAACCAGTTTCATTGATAGAACCCAGCTGTAAGTTCTTTCAAGTTGGGAGGGGCAGTCAGTCTTCTTCTTCCCCCTGTACTGTGAGCTGGACTGCTTTTCTCTCTCTGAAGCGACAGCTTGCTACGCAGGGACGATCTTTGCTGACCAGATAAGAAAACTAACTTTTGCATTTGCTTTTTTTGAGCTTAACAAAGTTTTCACCCTTTTAATTACCTTCCTTTCTCTTTCTCTCTAACCCTTTTGGGAAAAAGGGGAGGTAGGGAGGGAGAAGGGAGGGACAGGTCGAACCCCCTGGCCGCAGGGGGGTTGGGGAAAGGTCTCCTGTGTTACATACATTGCTGTATATTTCTGAATATATTGTAAATATTGTATATTTTTGCACATATTCATTGCATTCCATATCTGCTTGTAAAATACAGCTTTCACCTGCTTCTCCGGCTGAGTTAGCTGTGGATTCTTTTGTGTGTGGGGGGGGGAACCTTCCTACTCCACCACAGTGCACATACCTACATTCATGCTGGAATGCCATCTGAACTGTGATGTTCATCGGGTCTTTACTGATGTTTCTTGATACTTGGAGCTTTCAGAAGAGTGGAGTAGAAAGAAGACAATTTCAGCTGTGATTTTAAGAGAAAAACTGCATTGTACATTTATGGAACATTGAGGCAGTGCTTAGTTAACATCAGAGGTGGAAAAAGGGTCGGTTAAGTACCTTGCATAAAAACACATGAGTGTGGATTTGAAGGGACAATATTGCACATCTAGGGCAAAAGAAAAATAACAAAGAATCAGCCACTTAACTGGGTTGTGATGTTCTGGTGAACAAGGACTGTTATTTCACTTGTGACTGTAATAAGTTTCAAGTACCAGCAAGATCAATAGGAGAGGCTGGAAAGAGACCAGCTAGAAAATGAGGACCAAATATGGAAAACCGAGAACAGGGATGGTTTTGTAAGTCATGGGTAATGGCTGTAATTAATGAAAATGATCTCTGTGCATGACTTGATGTCTCTCATGGGTTAGGAACTGGCTGGAGGGCCGAGCCCAGAGAGTGGTGGTGAATGGTGCCACATCCAGCTGGAGGCCTGTCACTAGTGGTGTGCCCCAAGGATCAGTGCTGGGCCCCATGCTTTTCAACATCTTTATTGATGATCTGGATCAGGGCATTGAGTCCATCATCAGTAAATTTGCAGATGACACCAAGCTGGGGGCAGCAGTTGATCTGCTGGAGGGCAGAGAGGCTTTGCAGAGAGACCTCGATAGGCTGGACAGATGGGCAGAGTCCAATGGCATGAGATTGAACACATCCAAGTGCCGGGTTCTGCACATTGGCCATAACAACCCCAGGCAGCGCTACAGGCTGGGGTCAGAGGGGCTGGAGAGCGGCCAGGCAGAGAGGGACCTGGGGGTGCTGGTTGATGGGAAGCTGAACATGAGCCTGCAGTGTGCCCAGGCAGCCAAGAGGGCCAACCGCATCCTGGCCTGCATTAGGAATAGTATGGCCAGCAGGAGCAGGGAGGTCATTGTGCCCCTGTACTCTGCTTTGGTTAGGCCACACCTTGAGTCCTGTGTCCAGTTCTGGGCCCCTCAGTTTAAGAAGGACATTGAGACACTTGAACGTGTCCAGAGAGGGGCAACAAGGCTGGTGAGAGGCCTTGAGCACAAGCCCTGTGAGGAGAGGCTGAGGGAGCTGGGGCTGTTTAGCCTGGAGAAGAGGAGGCTCAGGGGCGACCTCATTGCTCTCTACAACTACCTGAAGGGTGGTTGTAGCCAGGAAGAGGTTGGCCTCTTCTCCCAGGCAACCAGTACCAGAACAAGGGGACACAGTCTCAAGCTGCACCAGGGGAAGTTTAGGCTGGAGGTGAGGAGAAAGTTCTTCACCGAGAGAGTGATTCGTCATTGGAATGCGCTGCCCGGGGAGGTGGTGGAGTCTCCGTCCCTGGAGGCATTCAGGAGGGGACTGGATGTGGCACTTGGTGCCATGGTCTTGTTGTGAGGTTATGGTTACAGGTTGGACTCGATGATCTTCAAGGTCTCTTCCAACCTTGGTAATTCTATTCTATTCTATTCTATTCTATTCTATTCTATTCTATTCTATTCTATTCTATTCTATTCTATTCTATTCTATTCTATTCTATTCATGGAAACCAACTCACTTCGGTTCCTATCGTCTAAGGACCAATGCCTCCTCTTCTGTGTGTCCTTCTTGTGCTAGAGTATCTTCAATCTCCAAAACTAGTTTTGTTTTTGTCTTTGGTCCCAATGTTTTTCAATTATGGGACTTCTTTAGCTTCTAGATTGTTGGGTTCTTGATCCTTCATGTTGTTTTAGATACGTGCACACATTTTCAATGTATAACATTATTGATAAAAATATTTTATGAAAAATCCATTTATAAGACAGTGATTTCCCTTGTCCTCAAAACAGGCCCTATTTGATAGCAAAAACACATCACATAAAAATGCCACTAGTACTACCAATAGTAGCAGTAAAGCTCTGGGGCATTCGGTTAAAGAGTAAAGCTCTCCTGGGAGCTCCAAGGACTGGAAAGAGGCTCCTCTGGATGCTGATCTGAAATCTTGGTGATCTGGATTGCTTATCATTCTTGTTGATTTTAGAAGACATCTCATCCACAGTCTCAGTCCAACATCTACCCTGAAAGGCCAGGGCTGCAGACTTTGGTTATTCACAGTCTTTGGCTGTTCTTCAAACCTAAATAGCTCTGACAGGTTGCTGCCTTCTATGATTTATACATAGGCATCCAGTACTACAGCTATTAATCAGTTTCTAGGGGAAACTAGTCATTTGTACAGTGCATACCAAATCCACTACCCCTTTTCTCCCTATAAATAGTTTGATAGTTGCATTGGGAAAGATGAAAATAAGAAAAAAGGAGATTCTCTGGACACCTCATGTGCTTGAAGCATGCTTAACAGAGATGACCCCTGGAGGAAGCTCTTCTTTATTGCCACCGCCTTAAGAAGAGGAATCAGCAGTGCATTGGTACTTTAACATGGAAGTTTTGTCTGACTTTTCACTAGAGAGATTTTTTTAATGTTTAGTCAAATTCAAACCAGGTTACAAACACAGCTCATGAAAAGTGCCTGCTGATACAGCTGTTGACGGCAGGAAGACTCCACCACTCACTTTTTGTGGGGTGCTTTCTGACTGAGTGGTTTTCTCTTTGACTTTGGGGTTTTCTTTGTTTTTTTTTCTAAAGCTAATAAGAGAAAGCAGAAGGATGATGGTTTGTAGGAACCGTGCACAAGGTTTTCATGAGAGAGTCTCCCACCGGTTTCTGGACTTGGAAGAAGCAGCTTTCACACTGGGAAGTATATACAAACACAGCCCTCGTGTCCAGCACATTAGAGCGAAAATGGACATTATACAAAAGAGGGACTCTAGCTTCACAAAATCTCACGGGACCATCACACCTGAAGACCTGCTTTACCCTGAAATAGCACCGAACGGAATAGAGAAGGTATGTTGTGGCAGTCTGTGCAAAAGAATTCACATCTTGGCAATTCTCCACTCTCCTTATTATCCACTGTGATCTGTCAGTGCATAGGTATGCTTGTAGAGGACAATTCCAAAGGCTTTTTGTGATCTAGATAGGAAAAGAAATAATTCAGAGGCAAGATAAGTCAGGTATTAGGCAGTCCCACCCCAAATTGTTCAGATACTTCTTGTGAATGAACAGAGATGACTGCAAACTTCTCAGTAAGGCTTAAAAGTTGTGTCACTGTTATAATGATTTCACACTGTAGAGCTATGCCTATAACCATTGCTTTCTCTTTCTTCTCCAGTTTTAAGATTTCCATCAGTTGCAGTGAGCAATTGATTTTGCTCAGATTCTTTTCCTTGTCCTTTTCTATAGGGAAAAAAAAAGCCAGCAAACAATGCTGAATTGATACCTCGCACACCAAAGTCAAAAGATTTTGCAAGTTGGGGAATAAGACATTGTGGTGGTTTGGCCTTCACAGATGCCACTGAAGCCACTCCATCATTCCCCTTCTTAGATGGGCAGGGGTGAGGGAAAATATAGCAAGAGGACCATGGCTCATGACAGAATCAGTTTAATAATAAGTGAAAATAAAGTCCACATGTGGAAGCAAGAGCAAATAAAGATATTATTCTCTTCTTCCCATTAGAGATGATGCCTGGCCACTCCCGGGAAGTAGACCTTCAACACTTAGTGGTTTCTCCAGAGGACAAACACCATCACACTTCCTACTTTCACTTAGCTTTTATATCTAAGCTGATGTCATACAATATGGAACACCCTTTTGGTCAGTTTGGGTCAGCTGGCCCTGCCATGTCTCCTCCCAAGACCTAGCCTATCCCATAGCCTGCTGTTGAGAGGGAGGGGAAGGTGCTGGAAAAGCACAGCCTTGGTGCTCAGCAGTAGGCAAAACATTGGTGTGCTATCAACACCCTTTCCAACCAACACTATACAACACAGCACTACAAAAGATGCCATGGGCAGAGCTAACTTCATCTTAACCAAAACCAGCACAAACATTTTCTTGCAGAACATGTTGATAAAACATATCGATAATTGATAGAGAAATGTGGTGTGAGTGGTGTGCAGTCAAATACATTATATTATTCTAGGAGACAGTCCTCAGTAGGGGTTAGGGGTTGGGAGGGACCTCTGGAGATGTCAAGTCCAACCCCTCTGCCACAGCAGGACCATAGAACTTAGCACAGGTCACACAGGAATGCATCCAGATGGGTCTTGAAAGTCTCCAGAGAAGGACACTCCACAGCTTCTTTGGGCAGCCTGTTCCAGTGCTCTGCGACCCTCACAGTGAAGAAGTTCCTCCTCAAATTGAGGCAGAACTTCCTGTGCTGTAGTTTATATCCATTACTCCTTGTCCATCACAGAGTGCAACCAAGAAGAGCCTGTCTCCTTCTTCCTGAACTCCAGCCCTCAGATATTTATAAATATTTATTAAATCCCCTCTTGCTCTTCTCTTCTCCAGACTAAACAGCCACAGGCTCTCAGCCCCTCATCATAAGGCAGTGCTCCAGTCCCTTAGTCATCCTTGTAGCCCTCCATTGGACTCTTGAGTAGATCCCTTTCCCTCCTGAACTGGGGAGCCCAAAGCTGGATACAATATCAGGGCAGAGTAAAGGGGAGGAGAACCTCCCTCAATCTGCTGGACACACTCCTCAATGCACCCCAG
>JAWKAJ010000433.1:0-14464 GCA_033816785.1 Picus viridis
GATCAGCACCCCCAGGTCCCTCTCTGGCCGCTCTCCAGCCACTCCGACCCCAGCCTGTAGCTCTGCATGGGGTTGTTGTGGCCAAAGTGCAGCACCCGGCACTTGGACTTGTTGAATGCCATCCCATTGGACTCTGCCCATCTGTCCAGTCCATCGAGGTCCCTCTGCAGGGTGCTCTAACCCTCTAACTGACCAACATCTGCTCCTAACTTGGTGTCATCTGCAAACTTACTGATGACTGTCTCAATCCCCTCATCCAGATCATCAATGAAGACACTGAAGAGGATGGGGCCCAGCACTGATCCCTGGGGGATACCACTGGTGACTGGCCTCCAGCTGGAGGTGGCACCATTGACCACCACTTTCGGGGCCCGGCCCTCCAGCCAGTTCCCAACCCAGCGCAGCGTGGGTGTGGGGAGTCAGACACCAAATTCCTATGCTGAAGCCCCTGGTACTTATTTAGTGGGGGTCATCTACCCTGTTCCTGAGTCCAGCAGCACTGGCAGGTCAGATCCTGGCCCGGTCCCTGCCTTCTGATCTCTCCCACCTCAGATAAAGGAGGTGGTGGTGCTGACTCAGGAAGCCCAACCCTCCCAACCCCCTCCCACCAACCCAACTCTATACTGATGAGAGCAGGGGAGTTCTGTTCAACTGGGCAGACCTGCAAACTCTTCCCAAAGGGGTAAGGGTGATGGAGAAGGAATGACAGGGCCCTACCCAGACAGAAGCAAAGGACTCAGACAAAAGGACTGACCTACAAGGGGTAGCTTAGGCACTGCCCACACTCCTACAGGAGAGCCAGGCCTTGCTGCAGGCAGCTCCAAAGACCAGCAGCACAGGCACAGCAGGCAGGCAGTACTCCTGAAGTTGAGATGGATGTCTTCAGTGGAGATGCAGCTCCTTCTCAAGCAGATAACCTCCAGTATATATCTGCAGGGCAGGCCCATAACAGAGGGGACTCCAGGCAGCCTCTCCCAGGCCTTGGCTGCAGTTTCATCCTGCTGGAAGATGAAAAGATGCATTACAAGACAAAGCTTTCAGGGGTAAGAATGGGAATCTTAAAAGGACACACCCAAGGTTTTGTCAAAAGGAAAAGGGTTAACAAAGGTTCCAGATTTCACAGCCGGGGTGGGGAGTGGGAGGTGGTATCACAGCTGGGTAAGCACTGGGTGTTGCCAAAAGGCAGGGGGAGCACGGAAATAAGGGAATGGTAAATTTCTACCTTCACATGTAAAGTTAGGAGTGAAGAAATGACTGCCTGACTTTGTTACTACTTCACACACAGAATCGCAGAATGTTAGGGGCTGGAAGGGACCTCAAAAGATTGTCCAGTTCAACCCCTGCAGAGCAGGATCACCTATAGCAGATCACACAGGAACTCATTCAGGCAGGTCTCCAATATCTCCAGAGAGGGAGACTCCACAACGCCCCTGGACAGCCTGTTCCAGGGTTCTGTCACCCTCACAGTGAAATTTTTTCTTCCTGTTTCCATGGAACTTCCTCTGCCTCAACTGCCACCCACTGCCTCTTGTGCTGTCCTTGGGCATCACCCAGCAGAGCCTGGCTCCAGCCTCTGGGCACTCACCCTTTACATAAACATCAACGAGCTCACCCCTTTGTCTCCTCCTCTCCAAGCTAAAGAGCCTCAGCTCCCTCAGTCTCTCCTTGTAAGGAAGATCTTCCACTCCCTTAATCATTTTTGTGGCTCTGCACTGGACTCTCAAGCAGTTCCCTGAGGTCCTTCTGGAACTGAGGGGCTGTAACAGGAAAGGGTTAACAGAAGTTTGATTAGAAGTACCCAGCTGCCTGGGGCTGCCTGGGAAGAATTGGTGCTCGATTAGAAGCTGCCAGCTGCAGGATAAGAGCAAGGAATAGCATGTACCTCCAGGTTCCTCTGCTTATAAACTAAGCAGGGATAGGAAGATACTGAATGTGTTGGCAGCTGGAAAAAGGAAAAGCAACTTCATGAAAGCAGCCTCAACAGAAGCCAGAGCTGAGACAGCAGCCCAGCTCCAGCCTTCACAGCTGCTTCAGTTCCTGCTCCCCTCACTGCTTCAGCTTCTCCAGCTTCAGCTCCAGCCTAACCAGCTCCACTCAGCAAGGGAGTGGCTCCTCCCTGACCTCTGGATTGAGGGAATCACATCACAGCCACAGATCCTGTCTCCAGCAAGGGGACAGGAAATGACAAAGCTCCATGGACAATTTAATTGCTTCAGTGCCACACTGCAGACAGACCCATCACTGGTCAGGGGGTGGAAACTAAAAGTACCAATCCTGGGCTCAGAGCAAACACTGCTCCACACTGCTTTTACAGTGCACTCTGGTTAGAGCATGGTTGTATGCTTTATATGCTTGTATACTGTTCATACAGTGCATGTGGTACATGTAACTCACTGTGCTTGTATGAGACAACCTAACCCACATAGGATAAACCTTAACAGGGGGACTTTATGCCCAAGGTCTTTCTTTGCCCAAAGTCAAGGGGGTGGAATGTGGCAAAGGCTGCATTAGGACATTGAGACTCTTGAACACGTCCAGAGAAGGGCAACGAGACTTGTGAGAGGCCTCGTGCACAGCCCTATGAGGAGAGGCTGAGGGAGCTGGGGTTGTTTAGCCTGGAGAAGAGGAGGCTCAGGGGAGACCTTATTGCTGTCTACAGCTAACTGAAGGGATGTTGTAGCCAGGTGGGGGGTGGTTTTTTCTCCCAGGCAACCAGCACCAGAACAAGAGGACACAGTCTCTAGCTGTGCCAGGGGAGGCTTAGGCTGGATGTTAGGAAGAAGTTCTTCATAGAAAGATAGATAGGTTGGACTCAAAGATCTCAAAGGTCTTTTCCAACCTGGTTAATTCTATTCTATTCTATTCTTTGTGCTCTTTACACTGTTTTGCTCTTTTGTGCTCTCTTGCCCCTTGCACATGCTCTGCCCTTGTGCAGGTGCTCTGCCTTTGTCTGCAGCGCAAAGAGAAGCCTTGCTACCCAGGAAGAGCTGTCATGCCTCAGTTTCCCTGGGAACCAGCAGAGTCCTTCACATCAGTGAATTGGATTAATTCAGAAAAAAAAAAAAAATAAAGCCACTGACGCTTGATAAGCGGGATGATTAATAAAAAAAAGGAATTAATTTATTAATAACAAAATTTCCGCGTCAAACGTTAATAAACTTATTTACAATTTGTTTAGGCTCGGGTATCCGGTGGGGAATCACACAAAATGTTGGTAATATTAATGATATAAACACTTTAGTTGGAGGAAGGATTTGATCTAGAGTAACTACGCTCTTGATATCAAACTCAAAGTTGAAGGGAGAGCGAGGAGCCGCAATTCCTGATCCAGTAACAAAGTGGGTTTCCTTTGCTCCCTGGTGGAGCAAAGGCAGAGGGTGAGAAGGAAATTAATGTCCAATATGCCTTATGAAATCGATAATCGGGATCACTTACGAAGCACTATTCAGTCCAGAGATTCTGAATCAGTCCAAGACGTGGTGTTGTGAGCAGCGGTCAGGAAAGTTTGTAATCCAGAACTCTGTTCTCGGTATAATTTGTAAAGCCAAAGAAAGGGAAAAGTAGGATCCAAGCACGTTGCCCAGCGCTCAAACTGAAACTGAAGTACACGTGGTGGATGCTGGTGGAGGGGGATGGGCAAGTAGCACACACACCTCACTGGCTGGCGACTAGCCGGAATCAAGAAAGAAAAGAGGCCGGGTCACTGAAGAACCCCTCTATTTAACTGTTTTTTCAAACAAAACTGACCACTGGCAGAAAAATTATTTGTAACTTAGCCAGTCACCTTCTGGGCATCAGCACAGTGGTGAGTGGTCAGGATACCTGCCAAACAGGTTTGGCTGGCTTTTTACTGGTACATGTTTTCTTTTGTCTGTCTCCCCTAACTTCTTAGGGCTCTTACTGAAGCCTGTTTTGGGCCTAGTCATGCCCAACCAGGACAATCAGATGCACTGAAACTGCAGCCAGCTTAGCATTGCACCCACAGTCCCACCAGTAGGAAGAAGCTGCCTAACTGCATCTTGAAGGGTCAGAGACCTGGGAAGCCAAGCCAGGAAGCACTTGCCTGAAGCCCTTTCAGCAGTTCTAAGCATGTCTGTTGCAAGCATGAAGCTGCAGCCCTGCGAGCCAAAGCTGGTCCCTGTGCCTGCTGTTCACAAAGCCAGAGCCGTGCCCAGCTGCTCCTGCCCCAGCTGCTAAGTCACAAGGAGCTGCCCATCTCTCCACACCTGAGAGCCAAGCACCAGGGTGATCCAGAGCACCATCCCTGCCCTGCCAGGACCGCCTGGGAGTGTTCTGGACAGCCTTGTAGGCTTCCATGCCATGGGAAGCCCACCACACCCCGCAACCAGACATCGTGTCCAGTGGAAACAGGGGAGCTGCTCCCCCACAGCATCCTGCAAGCACTGCAACACCAAAGGAACTGCCTGAGAACCTGCTCCAGGTGAACCAGCCTCCAGTGCACCCCTGCGGAGCCCACACCACACCCCCGCAGCAGCAGGAGACAGCTGCCTCTACCACACCCAGAATGGAGCACCCCCAGAAGCCAGCACAGCACCCACCCAGCTCCCCCCAGCATCGACCAGCCTAGCAACTAGCCCAGCAACCAGTCCAGCCGCCAGCCTGGCAACCAGCCCAGCCACCAGCCTTCACCGGTGCACGAGAAGCTCAACATGAGCTGTCAATGTGCACTTGCAGCCCAGAAAGCAAATCAGATCCTGGGCTGCATCAAGAGAAGTGTGGCCAGCAGGTCAAGGGAGGTTGAGGTTGAGGTTGAGGCCCCATCACTGGAGGTGTTTAAGCCCAGACTGGATGAGGCTCTGGCCAGCCTGATCTAGTGTGAGGTGTCCCTGCCTGTGGCAGGGGGTTGGAACTAAATGATCCTTGTGGTCCCTTCCAACCCTGACTGATTCTATGATTCTGTCTCTCTTTTCAGTGCTCACACATTTAACATCCATTTGGGTTCTGTTTAAAGTCCCTGCACTTCAGCCCACATGGCACTGTCACCCGTGGATTGTAAAGCAGCACCCCAGGTAATGCACCAAGCCATAATTGGTGAGTGAAAATTGGTTCAAGTCTCTTTGAAAGGTTCTTTGAATTGTTTGTGCCTGACACCCAGCCTCACCAGCTGTATTCAGCTGCCAGGTGTCTTGTTGAATCGCCCCCTAGTGGACAAAGGGCAGACTGCACACCAGTTCCCTCACTGAAAAGCTCTTTTTTAGTTTTCTAATTTGGTTCCAAATTGTCAAACTCCAGCACTTTATGGAATTATAGCCATGACCATACACTAGAAACTGCATGTGGCTATGCAGTGTTAAGAGGTTGGTAATGTTAATAGTAATAAATAATATTATTAATAGTTCATATTTGATAATTCATCCTAATAACCATGAAATTCAGTCAGCTTTGGGCTGGGAAACAGTGTCCTGGACTAAACCAGCCTCATTATCATGCTACAAAGCACAGCTCCTAGCTGGGAGACCACTGCCCAGAATAAACCACCCACCCCCTGTACATACACAGGGAACTGAACAGCAGCTGGAGCTTGAATGGAAGCCAGCAAGAGACTGACCAATGGAGCCTTAGCAGGTGTTGCCATCAGGCATAGCTCATGCCCTGCACTGGATCAGCATCCACCAGGAATTTCAGCTGTGTGCTGTCTTTTTGGCAATGCCCCCAGCACCCCAGCTTGTGCAGCTCTGTAATCAAGCAATGGCTGCTTGCTAGTGCCAAACCCAGCGTGCAGGAGTTTGATTCCCGATGTCGCTGACAGGATGACATCCTTCACAGCCATTGAAACCAAGGAACAAGCTGCCTGGATCCACCACACCCCAGGCAAGAACACTTCAGTGGGAGAATGGAAACTCAAATCCCAGGGACCCCTGCAGCTCAAGCTGCATCGATAGTTGTGGCCTGTTTGTTGGTGAACACTGCTGAGGGATGGGAAGGAAATAGGGACTGAGATGTTAGTCAAGAACTGGCTTTGCAAACTAATCTTTCTAACCGCTGGAGATGCACCCAGCTTCCCCCAGGCCAAATGAGAAACCTGCTATTTGGGATAGCTTCAAGGAATTGGACTTGGGAGGCACCAGTCCGAGTGACTACATCTGATAGTGGTTCCCAAAATTGCCAGCATGAGAACACCTCCTCCTCTCCAACCTAAGCCTCCCCTGCCACAATTTCAGGCCACTTCCTCTCCTGCTAGGTAGCACCTGAGACTAGGCACAAGAGCCCAACCCCCACCTCACTGCAGCCTCCTTTCAGGGAGCTCTAGAGGACAAGGAGGTCTCCCCTCACCCTCCTCTTCTCCACACTAAACACCCACACCACCCTCACATTCTCTCCACCAGCCCCAGACCCTTCCCCACTTTTCTTGCTCTTCTATGGACCTGCTCCAGACCCTCTAAGTCCTTCTTGGAGTCACGGGATCCAAACTGACCTCAGCATTTGAGGGATGGCCTCCCCAGGGCCCAGGACAGGAGGGCAATCCCTGCCCTGGCCCTGCTGGACACAGCATTGCTGAGACTTGCAGAGCACTGCAATTGATTTGCTCACTTGCAGCAATCATTTCCTTCCCTTCCCACCTCATTGCACAGCAAAGAGCAGCAATGCAATTGCTTGGTCTTCTGCTGAAGCTCCTCCCAGGAAGCTTCAGGACTTCTCACCACCAAAACCATCAAGAACAGGCTGCCCCCAGGCCAATCCAAACCTTTCAGTCGAATTCAGGCCACTTCCTCACCCACAAGCAGACACTCAACATCTCAGCCTCATTTGGTTGCCTGCCAGCAAGCATTTCTCCAGAGGCAGAGCAGCTGCAGCAGAGCAGTCTGCTTCTGACCATGCTTCCTGCCAGCAGAGCTGACAAAAGCTCTGCACAGCTCCGAGCCTGCAGCCACAGAGCTAAAGCTCCTCCTGCCCTGAGCCCTTCTGTGTTCAGGAGACCTAGAGAGAAACTGAAAATGAGTCTGCAACCCCCAGAGAATATTTGTGCCTCAAGAGATTGCAGAGCACAGAGGCCTTGGATGCCACCACCCCCAGCACAGCCAAACCGCCCCACAGCTGACACCAGACCCAGGCACTCCTAAGCTCAGGCTCAGCACAGCATCCACGCCTGACACCCCCACGGCCCCCAGCACACAGCCTGCCCACAGCCTCCCCCGCGCCTGGCCCTCAGCCCAGCCACTGCCCTTCAGCACAGCAGCCGCCGGGCAGCTGTCGGCACAAAGCCTCCAACCCCCCAGGGCTCCCACACACCCCCCCACAGCAGCCTCTGCTGCAAGCCACACCCCACGCTGACCACCACCTCTCCTGCACACAGCAGCCCCCACAGCGCCGCTGCCAGCTCAGCTCTGCTGCCAAACCAGCACCCAGCAGAGGGACACAGGGACACAGGGCCAGCCCCTACAGCCCACCAACGGCTCCGCCTGCAACACAGCAGCAGCCAAAGGGAGCCTGCAGCTGCCCCAAGCAGGGGGATTCAGCAGCACAGCACCACAAGGAACCCCCAAACACACCCACCCCGACCCAACCCCACCCACAATCACACACACCCCCCCATAGCTACCCACACACTGCCCACACACACAGCTCCCAACCGCAGCCACCCCCTCGCAGCACCCCAGCACTCCCCACTCCAAGCCTCACCACCCCGACCCACACTACAGCCACACGCAGCCTCTCCCAGCACCAACAACTCCCAACACACAAACCCTGCAACAACCCCAAGCACCCCGCTACACCCCGGCCACCCTCCCGGACCCCACAACCCCCAAGACCTCCCCCCAAAACCCCACACACCCCTTCCCAACTCCACCACACCCCGACCGTTCCCACACCCACCTCACCAGCCCCTCCCAAGCCCCACACATTCCCTCACCCCACCTGCAGCACACACAAAGGCCACACAAAGCACCAAGACGACCAAGAGCTCAGCGCACACCAAGCTGCCGACCACTGCCGGCCCCGGCAGGCTCCTGCCAAGCACAGAGCGCTGCAAGGAAGGCCCCGGCCCGGCCCCTCCGCCTCTAGCGCCCACGTGGCGCTAGCAGCGCCAGCAGGGCTGGGGTCGCAGAGGAAGTCCCGCCCACGCTCGGGCAGCCGCAGCCAGAGGCGCCGGAATAGCCCAACCACGCCTCCAAGTCGCAACAGGGACCCGCCCCTGCCGGCCGCGGCAACCCTTGTTGCTGCCCCAAGCCGGAGGTGCTGGTGGGCAATTTGGGGCTAAACAAGGACAATCAAGGCCAACTTGGGGCCAAAAAGGGCAAATTTGGGGCAAAAAGGGACAATAAAGGCCAATTTGGTGGTAAAAAAGCCAATTTGTGGCAAAAAAAAAGCAAATTTGGGGCTTAAAAAGGAACAAGAAAGGCAAACTCGGGGCCAAAAAGGGCCATTTTGGGGCTAAAAAAGACAATAAAGGCCAACCCGGGGCCAGAAATACCAGAAATAGGCTAACAAGGGGCAATTTGGGGCCAAAGTGGGCCAAATTTAGACTAAAAAGGGCCAAAAATGGGCAATTTGGGTCCAAAAGGGCCAAGCTGGGGCCAGAAAGGGCCAATAAAAGACAACTGAGGCCAGAAAGTGTCAATTTGGGCCTAAAAGGGCCAATAAAGACCAATTTGGGGGCAGAAAGAGACAATTTGGGGGTAAAAAGGGGTAATAAAGGCAAATTTGAGGGTAAAAAGGGCCAATTCAGGGCCAGAAAGGGCCATTTAGGGTCAGGCTGTGTTCCCCCCAGTACTCACCTTGCACTTCATAGTCCAGAGTTTGGGGTCTCTGTGGGAGTAGGGGGTGCCAAGAAGCCACCACTAAGGGGGAGCCTGATCCCAGTTTGCGCAGTTCCAGGGCCCGCCCTCCAAAAGCAGCCCTGGACTCACTTGACCCCTGTGAAGAGCTGCTGCTGAGTGACGTCACCAGAGAGCACCTCTGAGCCACCATAGACACTGCAGGAAATGGGGAGAAAAAGAGAGAAATTGGGAAATGGGGGGCAAAAAGGGGGGGGGGAAGGAGAAAGGGGGGGAAGGAGGAAAGGGGGGGGGAAGGAGGAAATCAGGGGGGGGGAAGGAGGAAATCTGGGGGGGAAGGAGGAAATCTGGGGGGGGAAGGAGGAAATCTGGGGGGGAAGGAGGAAATCTGGGGGGGAAGGAGGAAATCTGGGGGGGGGAAGGAGGAAATCTGGGGGGGGAAGGAGGAAATCTGGGGGGGAAGGAGGAAATCTGGGGGGGGGGAAGGAGGAAATCTGGGGGGGGAAGGAGGAAATCTGGGGGGGGGAAGGAGGAAATCTGGGGGGGGGGGAAGGAGGAAATCTGGGGGGAAGGAGGAAATCTGGGGGGGGAAGGAGGAAATCTGGGGGGGGAAGGAGGAAATCTGGGGGGGAAGGAGGAAATCTGGGGAAGGGGGGGGGGGGAAGGAGGAAATCTCGGGGGGGGAAGGAGGAAATCTGGGGGGGGAAGGAGGAAATCTGGGGGGGGAAGGAGGAAATCTGGGGGGGGAAGGAGGAAATCTGGGGGAAGGAGGAAATCTGGAGGGGGGGGAAGGAGGAAATCTGGGGGGGGAAGGAGGAAATCTGGGGGGGGAAAGGAGGAAATCTGGGGGGGAAGGAGGAAATCTGGAGGGGGGAAGGAGGAAATCTGGAGGGGGGAAGGAGGAAATCTGGGGGGGAAGGAGGAAATCTGGGGGGGAAGGAGGAAATAAGGGATGGAAAAAAAGGGAAGGAGGGAGGGGGAAAAGATAAAAGCAGGTGGGAATCGCCCCCAACCCCTCCATTCCCCTTCTGCTCCCCTCCCCCCAGAAGGTGGATTTGGGGGGTGGGGAGCAAAGGGAGAGGACTTTGTGCCCCCAGCCCACCCCAGAAGCTGCTCCTTGTGGGGAGGGAGAATGAAAGCTTTTGGGGAGGGGAGGTCCCTAAAGACCAAGGCAGGGTGTCTCTAAAAGTCCTAAGTGAGGTCCTCAAAGTCTTTGGGGGGACCTTAAAACCCTGGGGGGTCTTAAACCCTTGTGGGTGGGGGGGTGGTCCTCAAAACCCAAAGAACCCGCCCAAATGTCTCCAAAGGGCTCTTCTGAGTGGGGGCACTCACCTTTCTCCAGGATGTCCTCAGCTCCATCCTCCTACTGATCTTCATCCTCACACTCACCATCAACATCTAAGGGGTGAGAAAGAGCAAAGTGGTGAGAGACACTGCCCCCCAGGGTATGTGGTGTCCCCCCGCTTATATCTTCATGATTCCCTCCCTTAAAGCCCACCAGCTTCACCCAGGATGAAGCCTCCATGCCTGGGCTTCTTGGCAGGCCAATCATCATCTTCTTCCTCCTCCCTCGCTGCCTGTGGCACTACCTCACTCCTCTTTGGGCCTAGGTGGGGAGAGGGGTGGGAGGGGCACAGAGAAGGGGTCTGGAGAGGGGGAAGCCCTCCAAATGTAGACCACCACACCCCCACATCCCCCCCCCCGGTGGTGGAGCCTTCAGCCTCACCTCGTTCTCCTCCAGCCTTTTCGGTCTCGCTGCTCCTCTCCTCCCCTGAGAAGTTGCTGTCGTCGCTGTTGGGACATGGTGGTCCTGGGGGAGGGAGCAGAGGGGGAGTGAGGAGGGGGCTCAAAAGGCCATTTGGGTGAGGGGAAGGTCCCCCAGGAGGTCTCGGAAAGGTTGAAAAGGGTGGGGGGCGAGGAGGGGATCCTGGGCTGGATTCTAGGGGGCTGGGGGGAGGGTCCTGGAGGGACCTGGAGTTAACTACAAGGGACTGGGGGTGTCCTGGAGTGGTTTGAGGGGGCTGGGGGTGTCCTAGAGAGACCTGGGATGAACTGAAAGGGTCTGGGGGTGTCCCGGCGGGCCTGGCGTTGGTGATGTGGGGATCGGAGCCGCCCCAGAGCTCGGTCACGGCTGGCTCCGCTGCTTCCCTGCCGCCACCTCCTCACCCTCAGCGGCTCCGCTCCGGGCCCTAGCCCGGCACCGCTCCCCGGTCCTTGTCCCGATCCCCATCGCGATCCCGGGCCTGCGCCTGGACCCTCTGCCGCTCCCGGTCCCGGCCTCGCTCCCAGCCGCTCCTCACTCTGTTCCCGGTCCTTGTCCCGCTCTCGATACCGGCGCTGGGCCAGGGCCCGCTCTCGGCTTCTCCCTACCCCGGTCCCAGTTCCGCTCCCGGTCCCGCTCTAGGTCTCGCTCCCTCTGCCAGCCCTGGGCCTGGACGGCTCCCGGAGCTGCCTCCGCGAACTCTCGCGAGAGCTACGCACGGCCCCCTCCCACCTCCCCTTTCCTCCCTTGCGTCACGTGACGCGGGGGAAGAACGAATAGGAAGGCCCAGCCGCTGTCAGGAAGGCAACGGCGGCTTGGCGGGGCACAAAAAGAATCGCCCCGCAGCCTAGCTCCCGCTCCGCTCCCCGGCCCCCTCAGCCCCTCCCGCCCCGCCGCGACTCACCAGCCGGCCGCTGCCGCTCTCCTGCCAGCTCCTGCGGTCCTCCTCTCGTAGCTCTCTGCTGCCGCCCCACTTGGGGCAGCAACAATGGCGGCCGCGGCCGGTAGCGGCAGCTCCTCGCTGTGCCTCGGTAGTGGGGGGGAGGAGCCGCGGCGCTCTCGGCGCTTCTGATTGGCTGCGGCCTCCCGCTCGTGGGCGGGACTTCCGTTCCGGACTGCGAGCTGCTTCCGCTCCCCGTCACACGTGGCCGCAGCAGCCGGAGGGGCCGGGCCGGGGCCTCTCTCCCAGCACTGTCTGCTCGGCAGCAGCCTGCCGGGGCCGGCGGCTCCCTGTGCGCTGAGTTCTCCCTCCTCCTCCTCCTCCTCCCTCCTTCTCCTGCTCTGCTTCCCTCTTGTCCCGGGGTCCAGGTGGGGTGAGGGAGTCTCTGGGGCTGAGCTGGGGGTTGGGTATCAGGGAATGCTCTCTGGGGGCTGTGAGGGGTCGGGAGGGTCGCTTGGGTTGGGGAAGGGTTTATGGGGCAGGGGTCGGTGGGGCTGGGGGGAGCCTTTGCGGGGATCTAGAGCGAATCGGTGGGGTTTGGTTGGGGGCTTCTGGGAATATGTGGGGGGGGTCCGTGAGGTATGGGGGGAGCTGTGGGGTACGGGGTAGGGGGTGTCTGTGGGGTCTGGGGGAGCTCTGCAAGCTTGGCCTTTGGGGTTTGTGCTGTTTGGGGGGTCGCTGTGATTGTGGGCCCTCTGTGTGGCTGTGGGGGTCTGCGGTGTGGGGGGTGGTCGGGGGGAGGGCTGTGGGGTAGGGCAGAGGTGTGCAGGGTCGTTGGGCGTCGTCTGTAGTGTTCTGGGAGGGGTCTGTGCAATGCCTGGAGGTGTTGCAGCAACGTGTGGCCATGGGGCCATGGTTTGGTCTCCCTGGTGGTGTTGGGGCTGCCAGTTGGCCTCAGTGCTCAGAGAGGTCTTTTCCAGCCCAGCCAATTGTGTGGCTGTGTGACGAAGCTGCCCCCAAAGCAAATGCATCTTAGGTGCTGCAGGTGCTGGCAAGAATGGGAAATGGGAGAGAGTCCTGTGGAGAGGGGAAAAGTTTGGGTTTTCCCTCTGGGCTCATAGTCTTCCCTTGGAATTGCCTGGGATTAATGCAAGCAGTGCTGTCAGCTGGAGCCTTTGGGATTAGTTTGTGGTGTTCCGAGAAGGCAGAAGGGAGGTGAGGCTTGGCAAGAGAAGTGGTGAGAAGGAAGCTTCTTGGCTTGTGGGTGTGGCTGAGAGCTGTAGAGTGCAGGAGAGCCTTCAAGGCCTTGTTGTGTTGCTGGAGCTGTGGGCTGAGGAAGTGCTGCTGCCAGCAAAGGGCTTCAAGGAGGTTAAAAGTCAAGTGGAATGCATGGATTGGTGTGGGGAAGTGTTTGGCTTCTTGTGGCCAAGTCAACCTTTCCTTCTGCAGGAGGAGAGTGACAGCCTGGGCTTTTCAACCCCTGGGGCACTGGACCCCTTTCTGGAGTGGTTTTCTTCTCCAGAGCTTTGCAGCCCAACTCCAGGTCTGCTGTTGCTTGGAAGCTCTTGCTGGGTGTTTTGTGCAGCCTTGGGTGTTGGAACAGAAGGGTGTTGGGCAGGAGGTTGAGCTGTTGGAGGAGGTGTGTAGGAGGCCATGGGGTGGTGGGAGGGCTGTGGCAGCTCCCCTGTGGGGGTGGCTGGAAGAGTTGTGTCTGTTGAGGCTGGAGAGAAGAAGGCTGTGGGGAGAGCTTGGAGCAGTCTTGTGGTAGCTGCTGGGGGCTGCAGGAGAGCTGGGGAGGGACTTTTGTGAGGGGCTGGGAGGATGGGATGAGGGGGACTGGATCGAAGGTTGGGTAGGGCAGATTTGGAGTGGATCTTGGGAGGAAATTGTTTGGAGTGGGGGTGGTGAGAGAGAGAGTTGTGAAACTGGCTCTTGAGCTTGGGGGCTGGCTCTTGAGCTTGAGAAGTGGTCTGACCTCAGTTGCTGGTTCTTGAGCTCGGGGTCTGGCTCTGAGCTTGAGAGCTGGGAAAGTGGTTCTGACCTTAGCTGCTAGTTCTTCAGCTAGGGGCCTGGATGTGAACTTAGGAGCTGGCTCTGAGTTTGGGAGCTGGTTCTGCATTCCTGATCTGGATTCTTGTGCCTGAGAGCTGTCTCTGACCTTAGTTTCTGGCTTTGAGCTTGGGGCTTGGTGTGAGCTGGCCCCTGCTTTGAATTTAAATGTGAGTGTTCAGCCAGTTGGAAGTTGAAGTTGAGCTGCTTTTCACTGCAGTGCTTCAGTTTGTGATGCTCAAAAGGCAGATCTCAAAGAGCTGCCGCAAGAGTTGAGCTGAAGTGGAACAGTGCCCTGCAGAGGAAAAGCTTTTCCCTCCCAGTCAGCCATCGGAATCATCTCCCAAGGGCAGTGGTGGATTCCCCTGCAGGGCAGAGTTGGAAGGCTAGCTTGGCAGGGGCTGGGCCAGCTCCTTTCAAGTCCAGTGTCACCTGGCAAGGTTGGAGCAGCTGAGCCTTGGGGGTCCCTTTTGCAGCCTGGCATTGTGCCAGCAGAGCTGTGCTGCTGGTTTTGAGGGCACTTGGAAAGCTTCTTGAGCATTTGTGAAGAGTGTGCAACACATCCCTGAGCCTAGAAACTCCCTCAGCTCTCTCCAGAATGAACTCTTCAGAGCTTGAAGAGCTTTGCAGGAATGTGGCAGAGTTTTGGAGGAATTTGAAGGGATTTGGTTCTCTCCTCCTTGTCCTCTTCATTGTCCTCCTCTGCCTCATCTTTATTCTCCTCTCCCTGGAGGCTGCACTTAGAATCCTAGAGTGGTTTGGGTTGGAAGGGGCCCTGCAAGGTGATGCAGTCCAAGCCCCTCTGCAGTCAGCAGGGACATCCTGCACTGGATCAGGTTGCCCAGAGCCCTGTCCAGCCTCACCTTCACCATCTCCAGGGCTGGGACCTCAACAACCTCCTGGGGCAACCTGCCAGTGTTCCAGCAGCCTCCTGGTGAGAACTGAGTTCTCACATCCACCTCAATTTGCTGTGCTCTAGTTTGAAGCCATTGCCTCTGGTGCTGTCCTGTGGCTAACAGTCCCTCTGCAGCCTTA
>JAWKAJ010000434.1:0-14423 GCA_033816785.1 Picus viridis
GATCTCAGGTAGTGACAGGACTAGGGGCAATGGAATGAAGCTGGAGGTGGGGAGATTCAGGCTGGACGTGAGGAGGAAGTTCTTCCCCATGAGAGTGGTGAAGCCCTGGAATGGGTTGTCCAGGGAGGTGGTTGAGGCCCCATCCCTGGAGGTGTTTAAGCCTAGGCTGGATGAGGCTTTGGCCAGCCTGATCTAGTGTAGGGTGTCCCTGCCCATGGCAGGGGGATTGGAACTCGATGATCCTTTGTGGTCCCTTCCAACCCTGACTGATTCTATGATTCTTTGTTAATAGGAAAAGGGAAATGTAGGAATTGGAACTGGCAAAATCTAGGTTCTCCTTTAAGAGCTCAGGCAGGAAACAAAGGAGTGTTGTGCTTGTAAGTTCAAAACTGTGGGATGAAACCTCTCTGTCTGAAAGAGGCAACTCTCCTGTTTGTGCCTTGACCTGGTAAGGCAAGTGGAAGCAATGCATGCTTGTTATTGTAGTGTAGCTGCAAGGCTTGTTCTCTTGACCCATGTATGATGCCAGTTGTGTTAGAATGAGCTAATTGCTGCAGCTCCAACCTCCAACCTTCTCTCACCACCCTCCACATCAAAACCCCAAACTGTGAGTGGCCACAGTCGGCCCCATGACTGGAGGTTCTCGATGATCCTTTGTGGTCCCTTCCAACCCTCTGATTCTATGATTCTTTGTTAATAGGAAAAGGGAAATGTAGGAATTGGAACTGGCAAAATCTAGGTTCTCCTTTAAGAGCTCAGGCAGGAAACCACACAAGTGGAAGCAATGCATGCTTGTTATTGTAGTGTAGCTGCAAGGCTTGTTCTCTTGACCCATGTATGATGCCAGTTGTGTTAGAATGAGCTAATTGCTGCTCCAACCTCCAACCTTCTCTCACCACCCTCCACACCAAACTTCACTTCCTGAACACCAAAACCACCTCCAACCTTCTCTCACCCTCCCATCCAATTGACCCCCACCAGCCTGGAGAGTTCCCAGACTCCAGTGACACCTGATGTGCCTCAGAGCTCCTGGAGAGGTGAAATGTGCTGGGCAGGAGGGGATGGAGGAGGTTGGGAGGTGCCCTGGGGGTGCCATACTCTGGGTTCATTACCTGCTGGGTTGCTCCAAGGGGCAGATCAGCAAACTCTGCTCTTCCCCAGCACACAGGGGCAGGGATGATGGACAGAGGACACAGCTCCTGACAGAGAGAAGCAAAGGGCTCAGAGGAGAGCACTGACCTGCAAGAGATGGATCAGCACTGCCCAGCACCAGGCAGCACAGCTCAGCCTTGCTGGGGGCAGCTCCCAAGCCCAGCAGCACAGCCACAGCACACAGCCAGGGCTGATCAAGATGGGAGGCCTCAACAACTGCACACTCAGCTCCTTGCCCAGCACACAGCCCCCAGCACACAGCTGCAGGCCAGCACCACAACACAGCTGCCTCCACACAGCCTCTCCCAGGCCTTGCCTAAAGTTTCCTCCCACTACCTGCCCAGGCCTCTGCTGCCTGCAGCTGCATTTGACAGCAGCTCTTGCTCTGGACCCACCTCTCCTCCCTGGCCCTAACCCCACCACACCCACTCTGTGCTCACCTCTGCCCTGCACACACCTCTCTGATGCCCACTCCCCAAGAGAAGATCAGAGCAGCCCTCAGGACACACACAAAGGGAGCTTCATCATCTCTGCAGATGCAGCAAAGGGGGAAGGGACTTGGGCAGCTTCTTGCTAAACCTCTTCAGCCCTCACTGGGATGCTGCAGGAGTCTCTGGCTCCTGCCCAAACCTCACACCTCCAGCACCCTTCACACACCTGCAGCCCAAAGAGACTCCCTGGAAAGGGTTTGGCTTCCTTCTCTCCCTGTCCATTTCTCTCAGCTTGCTCTTTGCAGTTCCCTGCAGCTGCCACTCCACATCCCCAAGAGAAAAGGAGGTTTGATGGGAGGGCACAGTGCCCAGGGGCTGCTGTTCATCTCCCAGCTGACACCTGCAGAGCTGCAGCACAATTCACTCCTTTCACCTCCTCAAATGCTGACAGATTCTGCCATGCCCTGCACACACAGTTGCCACCTGGGCCCTGGATCCTCTCCCCTTTTTGGGGGGACAAGGCCTAATTCCTGCCTGAGTGTGGGGGACTGTGATGTATCTGTGAACCCTTGGAAGAGCTCTGGTGAGAAAACATCGCTGAGCTCCCATGAGAATCTGGAAACTCCCCGGACAGACTGAGTGGGAATCAGAAACCACAAGATAAGATGGGAGGCCACCTGCACTAACTTAACAAGTAACTCTAGCAATGCTATCGCTGACCCATGAGAGTCTTGAGAAAAGTTCATTAACCAATTGCAGGCTGCCACACGGACACTACATCAATATATGAGTTCTGTGCTGGAATAAACAGGGTCTTTTGCTGGCTTGCTTTTTGGCCTTCTGTGTACTCTGCTTGTGTTTGATTCTTGTCGCACAGACCGTCACCTTCCTTACCCCGACCCCTATACAGCGACAAATGGTGACCCCGACGTGAAGACCCAAGAAGAGAGTTGAAGACGTTTTGGGCTGCAGGTGCTTGCGGCAACGGTGACGGTGCCCAGTGTAGCTGAGAGCAGTGGGATACTGCCTTTTGGTCCGGACCTGAACTTTGACACCTGCCCGGCTGAGGTAGGTGAGCCACTGGGAACATAATGGGTCAGAAATTAACAAAAGATGAGGACTTAGTCCTTGGAACCTGGAAATCGTTATTGAAATGTAGGGGTCTAAAAGTTAAAGATTTCGACTTAAGAAGATTACTCTTATGGGGCAAACAGCAAGGTTTTGAGCCTTCCTCTGTTACAGCCTTCAGCGTTCCTGCCTGGCACAAGCTAGGTAGTTACTTGTGGGACACTATCTCAAAAGGAGACAAGGAACTGGTTGGTATGGCAATTACCTGGCGCCTGCTTTATGACGCACTACAAGATCTTAAGCAGGAGCAGGAGGAGGAAGAAGAGGAAATGATGGGGGGATTGAAAGAGGAAAGGAATGATTTGGCTATGGGGGAAATGACTAACTCAGTAGAGGACACGCCGGCACCCTCTGCACCCCCTGGCCCCCCTCTTCTGGCTGCTCAGAAGTAGATTCAACAGCGCAACACATAACAAGCGCTGCTGAGAAGCAGCTTTCTCCTAATGATCAACTTAAGTTCCCGATGAATTGGAAAAGTCCCAATGACTTTGCGAAAATGCCATTGGCTTATCAATCTCCGAGAGAGCAGCTGAAAGGACATATAAAAAGGAGGAATGTAATCAGTTGAATAATCTACAGACTTCACACCAACAACTGCCTTTACAACAACAATTACCCTCTCTGCCATCTGATAGCGAGGACGAGAGTGAGGGGGAAGCAGTAAATCATAGTGTGACTGTGGCCGCGAGAAAGAATGTTGAGAACCGAGAGGGGGTGGGCGTCGGTCTGCACCCTGGACCTTGCCTCCCTGCAGTGTGACTGTTACTCCGCGTTCAGCAGCAAGATTCTGGCAGCAAGTTCGCCAGAAAGCTGCTGCTGTGGGTGACTGGGGTTTGGTGGAAATCTTGGATGCGCCACATTTATCGGTTAGAACAGAGGAGAATTCTTCTCCTACGGGTGTTTCAGATGATCCTATGGCTTTCCCTGTGGAAAAAGCGGCTCCGGGATTGGGGCAGCAGGATAGTCATCAGGGTTTTGGGTTGGAAAGTCGTGCAGGATTTGCGATCCACAGTAGCAAAGTATGGTGTCAATTCCAGTGAAACTATGCAGCTTTTGCGTATCATAGACACTGATTTGCTGTGTCCCTTTGACATTCAGCACCTTGCGCAGATCATTTTTCAGCCTGTTCAGTATTCAGTATTTGAAACTAGCTGGAAAAAATTAGCTGAAAAGGCTGCAATAGAAAACATGCAAAGGGATCAAAACGATGTTCTGCGAGGTGTGGGGGCAGATGCTCTCATGGGCACAGGACCTGTGTTTTCTAATCCTAACACACAAGCTCACTGGCATCCTTCTGTACTGGAACAGAGTCAAAGAATAGGCATGTCTGCAATTCGAAAGACGATGGAGCCTGCATCTCCACGTCCTCCATACACAGTTATTAGACAAGAGCCTAAGGAACCATTTCTGCAGTTTGTGGAGAGGGTTTCTGCTGCTATTGAGAAACAAGTTGATGATGAGAGTCTCAGGCAAATCTTGTGTCATCAATTAGCGAAAGACAATGCAAATGCTGACTGCCAAAAAATTATTGAAGCATTGCCAGGTGAACCATCTGTAGCTGATATGGTAACAGCCTGTTCAAAGGTCGGCAGCACTGATTTTAAGATGACTGCACTTGCAGCCGCCTTAAAATCAGGAGGCCCCGTAAGGTGTTTCAGCTGTGGGCAAGAGGGACATGTGAAAGCTAATTGTAAGCAAGTGAAAGCACAGCTGGGAGTTAACCTGAAAAATTCTTTTTGTGCTCGTTGTGGCAAACCTGGTCATTATGCCAAAGGCTGCAAATCTAAATTTCATGCAAGTGGTCAGCCTTTGCAGGGAAACAGGAAAAAGAACGCGAAGGGGCGCGTGATGACACAAATACCCCCAATATCAGCAATCCGTTTCCAAGCGGGGCATACCCAGCCCAGCAGGTCCAACCTTGTGCGACAAATTATCAGCCAGCACAAGGGGATCAGCAGGGATGGATGTATCCACAGCCGATGTAATAACTATTTCAGATACAAAGACACATAAGGTGCCTTTAGATGCATGGGGGCCAATTGGTAACGGGCTCAGTGCTTTATTAATAGGACGATCTAGTGGCACCCTTCAAGGAATAGACGTACATGTAGGGGTAATTGATGCTGATTATGATGGGCAGATATGTGCTTTAATATCTACTGCAACACCACCTGTGACAATTCCTAAAGGGACTCGAATTGCTCAGCTTGTACCTTTTGTGAGTCATGTTTCCAGAACAGAGCAGACTATCCGTGGTGACAAAGGATTCGGATCGACAGGACCACCCGCAGTGTTATGGTCTCAGACAATTACTGAGAAGAGACCACAAATGACCTGCATGCTCTCCATGGACCGTGCTACTCCTGCACAGATACAAGTCACAGGACTACTCGACACGGGAGCAGATATTACCATCGTCGCCCAGCGTAACTGGCCGCCTGCCTGGCCACTGATTTCTGGTGATTCTAAGGAACCCCCGATACTGCGTCACTTTGGCTCCCTGGCTACCACCAGCGGGGTGCCCTCAGGAGCTAAAGTCAGGGTTCGGGATCTGCAAACAGGTCAGTGGTCTGATCCTTGTGATTTAATAACTTGGGGACGAGGGTATGCTTGTGTTTCAACAGATTCTGGACCACGCTGGGTTCCAGCAAGATGGGTTCGACCAGCGTTTTCATCACCCTCTGGACACTGACTGTTGCAAGAATCATGCAGATTCCAAAACTACCACAGAGAATGTGTGGGTCATACTTGTTAACATCCTGAAACAAGATAAGCTGTGCCTCTCGGTAACAACACCTATGAGTCCTTTCACCACCTGCTTGGTGTCCCAGTGAATAGATGGGAGGACATTACCGGGAAGACTGAGCCTTTGAGCGCAAAAACAACATTTTGTGTGTGTGTCTTGGTGTGATTTCACTATTGCCTGACATGGGTATTGTTTGACTGCTCCTTTGTAAAATAGGGGTGTGATAGAATTTTTGCTATTAGTTCAGGGTCATGATTGTCAAGAATTTGAAGGATTGTTTGAAGGATGGGGATTTTCAGGTTGGTTTCTTTTGAATGTTAAGATCAAGTTATTGTAATTGTGATTGTGATGTTACTGATGTTACCCTGTTTGGTTAATCTGCTGCAAAGGGCCCTGCAGCAGATGATCAAAGCGACATTTGTAGCAGAAAAACAAAAAGGGGGAATTGTTGGGGACTGTGATGTATCTTTGAACCCTCGGAAGAGCTCTGGTGAGAAAACATCGCTGAGCTCCCATGAGAATCTGGAAACTCCCCGGACAGACTGAGTGGGAATGAGAAACCACAAGATAAGATGGGAGGCCACCTGCACTAACTTAACAAGTAACTCTAGCAATGCTATCGCTGACCCATGAGAGTCTTGAGAAAAGTTCATTAACCAATTGCAGGCAGCCACACTGACACTACAAACAATATATGAGTTCTGTGCTGGAATAAACAGCGCCTTTTTGCTGGCTTGCTTTTTGGCCTTCTGTGTACTCTGCTTGTGTTTGATTCTTGTCGCGCAGACCGTCACCTTCCTTACCCCGACCCCTATACAGCGACATTTAAATTCATCCTTCAGCTCTTTCATGCAATTCTCAATTTTTCCAGACAGAGTTTCAATGGCTGAAACCAAAGAAACACGTGTCATGCTATCCTCCAATTGTCTCATCTGATCAGTGAATTGGCCAACCGTAGGAGAAGCTCCACCATAATTTCTTGCCACAATTCTGCTTGCCAGAATATTTGCATAATTAGGAGGAGCAAGTTTGATGAGCTTCTTAGCAAGACCAGTTCCTACAGGGATTTCATCAGGATTCAGAGTCTCATGGCCACCATAGAGTACCTCTCTAACAGCAAATTCTCTCAGACGCTTAATTCCCTCATCTATGGTAGTCCAGGGTTTAGCATTCCATGGAAGATCATCTCGGGAAGGATATCTCATGAGAGTTGCCATTAAAAGGCGAATCCAGAGAGTAACCTTACCGAGAGTCCTGCCTAGATGTCTATCTATTCCATTATCCTTTGAGAGAGTTCCTAGTTGGGCTGCCGACTTGTCTCCAACTACCAGAGCTGGAGCACCTGTATCATAGCATCTACTAAGCCAAGCTAGGATTGGCTCCTTATCTGCTGTGATATAATCTTTACGCACATACCTCAATTCTTCGCGCGGTGAAGAACAGCTCTCTATGTCATCTGACTCCTCCTCTGCCTCATCTTCCTGAAGTTCTTGTCCCAATAATCTTACTGTCACTCTCCTAAGAATCTGCTTAAGGTCAGGAGCACCACCTTTAGTTGTTCTGCTATCAGCAATTTGCCCTGCATCTCCATCCAGTGATGATCTCAATAACTCAGCTATATCTTTAAGACAAACCTTTTCCTCCATCTCAGCAGGGTCTCTTTGAGCAGAAGTTCCCTCACCAGCATCAGCGTCAGCATCTGGATCAGCTTTGCCCTTTCCACTTCTCGTACTTAGAACAGCTACCTGCTTAACTGGAGCTGTGTTTGGATTTACAGCTGGCTTAATAGAAGCTGACAGGTTTTGAGACGAATCAGCTGCTGTGGAGGACACTTCCGGTCCTGCCGAAGAAGAAGGAGGAAATGGCTTTGCCCCATTAATGGCTGCCGAGGGCGTGGAAGCCGTGTTAGGAGCTGCCGCTGCCGCTGGCTGATTGCCAGAGCCACCAACAGCACCGTTCAGAGCAGCCTTTCCGATGGACTTTTTAGCCTTGTCGTTAACTGATACAGATTCTGCATTCTCCTCATCACTAGATACCTCTGGGGTAGAGTTAGAGCTGCGCTTTCTGCGTTTCGATCTACGCTTAATTACAAAGCACGCTTTAGCCACTTTTTTCTCCCGATACAGAGCATATAACAAGAACGCAATCACCATCACCAGCAGCAGATTCAAACACATCACATAAATCACCTTTGGATCCCAGCCATCACTTAAAACAACCTTTTCGCCTACCGGGATCTTAAACTCCTTTATCTCTATGGGCAGAGTGCTGGAGGTCACATTCCCGTATCTGTTAAGCCAGAAGAATCCCAGGCACCGGTCGTAAAGAAGCTGAATCTTATACTTAAACCATAAATACAATCTATACATCAAGTATCTGCCTAAGCGATCGAAAATCATTCCCATGAAGTACTTGTAGACCAGTACCGAACAAACTGAAAAGACCAAACGCTCTAAAAGCCAAAACACTTTCATGTTTGCAACTGTGACTCAAGCAGGCAATAAATCAAGCAACCTTTTAGCCCAGCTTCTGGACAGCAATTATCCACAAGCCGCACGTTGGACCGCCAATTAAAAATATGTGGTGGAGTAGGAAGGTTCCCCCCCACACACAAAATAATTCCACAGCTAACTCAGCCGGAGAAGCAGATGAAAGCTGTATTTTACAAGCAGATATGGAATGCAATGAATATGTACAAAAACATACAATATTTACAATATATACAGAAATATACAGCAATGTATGTAATACAGGAAACCTTTCCCCAACCCCCCCCTTTCGGCCAGGGGGTTCGGCCTGCCGCTCCCTTCTCCCTCCTTACCTCCCCTTTTTCCCAAAAGGGTTAGAGAGAGAGAGAAAGGAAGGTAATTAAAAGGGGAAAACTCTGTTAAAGCTCAAAGCGAATACAAAGTTAGTTTTCTCTTATCTGGTTAGCAAGAATCGTAGAGAGAAATGAGCCAGCTCACAGCACAGGGGGAAGAAGAAAACGACTGACTGCCCCCCCCGACTGAAAGACTAAACAAAAATTTACAGCCGGGTTCTACCAATGAAATTGGATTAGCATATCGTTGTTTTCATTCATATACCAAAATATTTGCCCAGAGTGTTCAGAAAGTGTCTCTTTCTTAAAGGCACAGCCTAAACCGGTCACACTTCTCGTCCTCAGTGTCTGTTCTGTATTTGTGTGTTTTGTGTTGATTGTGGTGTCCTGTGTGCAGATCTTCAGGGCAGTGCTGAGGATCCCCTCTCAGCAGGGACGCCACAAAGCCTTTGCCACCTGCCTCCCTCACCTGGCTGTGGTCTCCCTGTTTCACACCACTGGCTCCATTGCCTACCTGAAGCCCTCCTCCATCTCCTCCCCATCCCTGGACCTGGTGGTGTCAGTTCTATATTCAGTGGTTCCTCCAGCAGTGAACCCTCTCATCTACAGCCTGAGGAACCAGGAGCTCAAGGCTGCCCTGAGCCAACTGATCCCTGGATGCTTTCAGAAGCAATAAACAATTTGTCTTCTCCTGCACAGCAGTTCTGATGTCCCTCAGTGCAGGCCCAGCCTGGCTGCTGGAGTTCTGGCTGCTGCTGGTGCTGTTCCCCTTGGGAGAATGTTGTTCCCACACAAATGTCTTTCTTCAGACCATTTCTGGTTCAGTGTTGTCCTGTCTGCTGTGACCCAGAGGCTGCAGACATGAGGAGCTGTGCTCCCTGGGTGATCAACACAATAAAGGACCCTGCAGGGAGTTGTTTCTCTGAATTCCTTCTTCCAAGGCTTCTGTGGAGCTGCAGGGCAGTGCCTGTGTGCAGAGGTGGAGGGGCAGAGTCCCAGCACAGCAGCAGTGGCAGGCAGCCCCACAGCTAGGGCTGTCCTCAGCTGCTCTTTCTGCCCTTCCACCCTCTTCTGCTGAGCCTCTGTGCTGGGGCAAGGCCTGAGTGCTCTGGCAGCTTGGGCACTGTGCTGCTGGTTGGCAGTGCTGGGACTGCAGGCAGGGAGAGGCCAGGGCTGCTCCTGGTACTAGAGCTGTGCTCCAGAGCAGCACTGCCATCAGAACAGGAGGTCTCCTCATGCCTTCATGTCCCAACCTCTTCCCTTTACGCACTGCACTTACACAGAGTCCAAACTGGATACCCTGACCCCCTTCCAGTACAGACTCAGTCCAAACATGGTTCCTTCAATGCCTCCCAGTACAAACTGCACACCCTCAGGCCTTTCTGTTGCGTTTGGACCCTGTTTCAGCACAAACTGGATTCCCACATAGCACATATCCCTGTACAGACCTGGTCACATCTGAATACAAGCTACATCCCCTGACTCCCTCCCAGCACAGCCTAGGCCCTGTCCAAGTACAAACTGGTGCCCTGATCCCATTCCAGTACAGTCCAAGACCTGTCCCAGAAACTGTATCTAATGGCATCGACCAGTACAGACTGGGGTCCATCCCAGTGCAAACTGCATCTCCTGATCTCCTCCCAGTACAGACTGCCCCCCATCCCAGTACTAACAGGAGCCCCTGGTGTGCCTTAGTAAAGTCTTGGACACCTCCCAGTCAAAGCTGAACCCATACCGTATCGGCGACAGAGACTGGAGAATCAATACGGACAATCAATATGATTTAGTATTGTTCCTTTATTGTTCCAATATTGTACGGCTATAGTGTAGCATAGTGAGTATAGCACAGCACAGTGAATGGAAAGGAAAGGAAAAGAAGTGTGTATTAAGGGAACTTCTACAACTTACATAAGCTCGGAGAGCATCGTTGGCACAGCTTCATCGGCTCCCCACCAGTGACCACACATCACAGTGTTATAGATCATTGGTCACACTACTAATACCACACGAGGTTGTTGATGCAGGTGTGTGTCCTGTTATTCCCAGATAACTCTCTGTGTTTAGAGCTGCCAGTGCCCTGCTTTAGTTACATGCTGCAGGCACAGCACTGTTTTGCTACACTGATAGCAACTCTTGCACTTATGCTGAGCATGGCTTATCACCATGTCAGGCTCTAAGCCTACACTGCCAGATTGCTCACACTGCTCGTGCTGGCATTGCCACAAATCCCCTTTTTGTTTTTGTGAGCAATCTGCTCATGGGAGCTGTTCCCATCCCATACAAGATACTCTTTGCATACACAGAAGCAAGTGAGTTAAAGCTAATCTGCATAGCAAAAGCACAAGTCCTGTAGCACAGCATGTCCAACAGACTGATGTAACCCATACAAGGCACAATGCTTAGGTTGAGCTAGTTAGAATGTTCTAACAGAGCTGGCATAATACATGGTCAAAGATAGCAAACATTGTAAAGAAGAACTTAGATCTTAATGGTTCAGATCTTTATATTCCACTCTTCTTATGGACAGAGAAGACTTGATTATGCCTGAACATGTTGCACACAGAGATTAAGACACAAATCCAATCCTCAGCACTGTCTTTTACAATCTGCTGTAGGGGTATGTTGCATCTTTATTTCTCTAGGATGGTCAAAAATCATGAATTGTTTAATGGCAGCAAGATTTCTTTAATCTGTACAGGTAGATCTGGCCAGGCTCTAGCTTCACAGACAGAAAACTTGCAGGCAAACAGCAAGAGCAAAGGAGCTTCATTGCTTTGCCCAACAGAAAATTGGACATAATAATGTGTTTTTGCTCACCCTAGTAATACTGATCCCTTCATGTTCACACAACAGTTACGCAGTCATGACACTCAGGTATAAGTTTGATGCTTTCTGTTGACCTCTTGGATTACTGTGACAGTCATTGAGGTTGGTGCTAGGCAGGTTTGCTGACTGACATTTTCATGACAGTTGTGCCGTGTTCCTGTGTCTTGCGGTGAGAGGGTTGCAGCACTTTGCAAGGTTGATGTTTCTAGTTGACATGAACTAACTATCTCTTGTTAGTTCCATTAAAAAACTCTTTTTTTTTTTTTTTTTTTTTTGCTATGGGGTATTCTCTCTTTTCCCCTTTTTTTCCCTTTTTTTTTTTTTTTTCTTTTTTTTTTTTTTTTTTTTTCTCTTTTTTTTCTTTTTCTTTTTTTTTTTCCCCTTTTTGGCATTCATGTGTTTGTTGTTGTCTTCAACCTAAAATGAAAATGCATGTTGTATTATAATGAATATTGAGCTTCCCTCTAAGTGTGTAAAAATACAGGAAACTGGTGAGATAACATATAAGTTCATATGAACATTTTCTCTAACCACACAACAATCAACCAACCATAATATTCAGTCCTAATTCACATGGTGCTGTGGTGCTTTCTTCTGATCGATGCTTTTGTTCCCAGATTATCATAGCAGTTACTGCGATCGATGTTAGACTTCATGGGAAATGCTGTTTCCTCATAGTCTTGATTCTTCTGCACATTAGCTAAGGAATACTTTTAAAAATCAATATCTATTTACTACAAACCTTAACTATATTACACGGAGCTCCTTTGAAATGCCGAGGCACACAGCTAAGAAGGTTCAAACCAAAACAAATCTTGCAATATAAACTCATTACTAAGTGCTTATACCTTACTACAATTACTATGTACTAAGTACCTGTAAATACCAAATGCTTATTATTCATTATGCTTACTAGCAAAACTTAACAAAACTCTAAATAACACAACTCTAAAAGACATTACAATCAAAAATAATGAAATTAGCACTGTTGCTTTAAATCATAACAGAGCTTTGGTAGACTAGAGTCATACCAGAAAAGAGAAGGGGGGCAGGGTGTAACTAGCAAGGTGTGCAGTACTTGCAATTGTTTCTGCAGTAGGGTCTTAACAACTTGCAGCCTATCATGTCTGAGCGACCACTGCTCCACCCATACTGGATTAGCTGTCTTCCATTTTAATTTGAGGGTTGGTTGCTGACCAGTAGCCACTACAGAAAAGGAACAGTAACAAGTCTTGCTCCTAGCTAACCTAAGGCATCTCAGCCCAATAGAGCAACTGGAAGGGTTAACACGTACGGTCTCACAGTGATTGATTTGCCATCGTAAAAGCTAACTGCACTGGCTCTTTGCTGACCCAGGTTGTTTGGATACCTTTTAAACCCATGACGAGATACAATAGTGACATCAGCTCCAGCATCCATAATCATTGAAAATTGTATAGGTTGGCCACAAGGGTGTCTGATAGTCACAATCTGTTCTAGTTTTCCCTTTTGGATTTCTAGGGCCAATGAGGTATTAGGCACATCGGTGGAACCAGAGCCTTCTTGTCCTCAAATCCTGTTAGAAGTTTTAGGCACTCGGGACTCAAATGGTATTAGCTGAGCAATTTCTGTCCCAACAAGAGTGCTAACAGGAGGGGTAATGCTATAGAGCATAATTTTCATAGCCCAGTCATAATCAGAATCTATTGAACCAGGAATTATGAGGATGCCCTGTCTAGAGGTGGGGACCTGCCAATTAACAGAGCACAGGGTTTGTGACCCAGAGGACGGTGCTGATTGGACTCGACAACAACATTTTGTGGACTCAAGAGTAACATCCACTGCTGTTGCCAGGTCTGCTCCGTGCTGCCAGAGGTGGCTGCGAGGGGGGCGGTCCAAGCACCCTGGTTTGGTGGTCACATGCGGTGTACTTGTGCTGCGGGAGCAGTTTCCCTGCCTACGACAACCTGGAGTAAAATGATTAGGTCTGTGACAGTGACACAGCACTTTCGAGTCTGTCTAGCAGTCAGGCAATTTGATTGAAGGTACCTAGGTTTCCCAGAAGTGTGATGTGTTCCACCCAGGTTGTTTCCCTTTTGCAGTGGTTGTACCGGTGGTTTCACAACTGGTTCTACGGCTGTGGCTGGATACGTTGCCGTTTGTCAGTGCTTCATTCTTTCTGCTGCGTCCAGCAGTCGTGGGACAGTGGCACCTGTTGGTAAAATGCTGAGAATCTGTTTAGCTTTTTGGTTAGCATTGTCAAATGCCAGAACATCCAGCATGTGTACCTTCAAATCATGAGTCAAATCTGAATTAGTATTTAATGCCACATGTAAGGTATCAACAAAGGAACCAAATGGCCTTGTTAGACCCTGACGAGTAGTGAGAAGCACAGGATCAGATTTAGTGTCCTGTATTCTTGACCGCTCTGTGATCGCTAAATCCTGACTTAATTGTAAAGCCTTATCAGGAAGTTGCATTTGCTGATGTGATCTAGCAAAAGTCTCGCCCCAACAAGGTGGATTAGCAGTGACACCTTGTGAAGAGTCTGCTGTCTGCCGGGGCGTGGCTTCCACGGCATTGCAAGTGAATTGCCACTTATTGAGAAGCTGCAAGGTCTGATGTGGTGTTATTTCCAACCCTCTGCTCATGAACATGGGTTGAAGCTCAGACAGTATTGTCTTAGGATCTAACTTTTTTGCAATCAGAATATCATCCATAAGATTATAGATGAGGCAGTCACGATAAGTCTGTCTAAATGGGAACAAAGCCCAGGCCACATATATTTGGCACAGGGTGGGAGAATTCTGCATGCCTTGAGGCAAGGTTACCCATTGGTATCATTGGGCAGGTTCTGCCTTATTAATTGACGGCCCAGTAAATGCAAACTTTTCTGAATCATCTGTATGTCTTTCACAATATCTCTCCACTGATGCAGCAGTGAATCGGTTCCCCATCCTCCCACCTCCCAATCCCTTACACTATCGTCCCTTTGGAATTCGATTGTGTTCCCCGTCGCAGTGATATCGTCTGCTGATAATGTCTGGGATTTAAGAGGCAGGGAGGGTAGTGGAGCCGGAGCTGCTGGGGCTGCTGGGGTTGCTGGGCTGCTGCCGTGGCCACGGCTGGGGCTGCTGCCATGGGGACAGCCGTTGGGACTGCCAGGATGGGGACCTCTGATTCATGTAGGAGGAGGTATAGCGGGGAATTGAAATTGTGACGAGGATGCTGACCGAGCGGCAGACGATGTGTAGGGAGGGGGAGGGGGCAGAGGGGGAGGGGGCGGAGCCTTCCCAATCTCC
Source organism: Picus viridis (assembly GCA_033816785.1). Lineage (NCBI taxonomy): Eukaryota > Metazoa > Chordata > Aves > Piciformes > Picidae > Picus > Picus viridis. Next base: position 14,386 of record JAWKAJ010000434.1, read on the forward strand.
CTTTTTCATCTGGGTTAGAACCAACACCGCAGCAGCTG
>JAWKAJ010000435.1:0-14394 GCA_033816785.1 Picus viridis
TTCCAACCAGTCCAGTTTGTGATGTATAGACTGACTGTGGTCTGAGAGATTAAAACAACACATTCCTTCAAAGTCTTGACAACCATGTCCTTGAGCCAGTAATAAAAAATCTATGGCTGCTCTATTTTGAAGCAAAGCATGACGCATATCATTTTGGTCAAGCAAAAGGTCAGATAAAACTTGTGTGGTTACATTTGCTTGTTTTACTGACCAACAGGCAAGATGTCCAAGCTCTCTAAGGGCTTGTTTAGCGGCTAGCTGAGGAAAAAGCAATGCTGAAAGCATATTGGCATTGTGGGACCATAATTCTACCTTGTCCTCACAATCTGGGCCAAGGTGAGTTATGCTCCTCCGTTGTCTGTAAAAAGAATTGTGTGTTATGTTTTTAATGACTGTACCCCAATGTCGATGAGAAGGGCTTAGGAGAGTTAGCTTCCCTAAATAGCAAGGACCTCCTGCTGCCCTTTTTGGTATGCCTTGCCATGCCCTATCCCCACATATCAAGAAAATTCCAGGTGGAAGGGCTTTAGGGCTGTCATTATTCAACACATCGTGGTGTTGATCTGATCCATAAACATTTGATGACAGAGTAATAGAGTTACCGAGGTCCCTGACATAAGTTACACCTTGAGAACGTTTGGTCACTACACCACAATAATTGCCAAAAATGCTAAATTTTAAGCGATCAAAAGGAGTAACCATACTAGCTCCTCGATATAAAAACTGCAACAATTGTCGCTCATGTAGGCTACCTGGGCGAGGGGCAATTTCTGATCCGTAAAAAATGCTAGGTGGCCATTCCAGACGTGCAAGTGATCCATTAAAGAGAAAGCATGGTTGCGTGTTATCGGGAGCACTTAGTGATCCTAACAGTTCTAATTCAGCAGGACCTCCTCTCAGAGTGACATTTAACTTGGAAATTAACTGTGCAGAGCAATTTGCAATAGTAGATGTACAATTCACAATCCCATTAATGTATCCTTTAAATTCTTTTTCAAAATAATCTGGCACCCCAATCAAACATGTTCGAAAAGGATCAGAGGCAGACTGCAATGCTAAACAAAATTCCGTATTCCCAGTTTGGTTAGCCCAAGTAACCCAAAAGTTTTTACGATGGTCAATGTCATGTAACAAGGTTTGGGATAATACAAATAACAGTGCAATTAATGTTACTAAACCCACAAGCTTCATCCTTCAGTCTCTTTCCACCGTCTTCCCTTACAAAAAGATTGTATTATATGCGAGTTCTCACACCGGGTGACTACCCTCACCCAGCCTTCTATTGCTACTCTTTTTTCAACTAAAACAAACTGTTCTGGGGATTCAATTGAGGTTATCCACTGATATATGTCCTCCCGACTCGGGAAACAGTTCCCGTAACACTTGAAAAAGGATTATTCTGCAAAAATAAAATGGTGTGTGTACAAGGTCCACAAGACCACGTTCGCAACTGACGCCGGGGTACCGTACTCACTTTGGTACAGTACCCACAATAAAATCGGACCTTAGCTTGGCAAGTCCATGATCCACAAATAGGACATGCTTCGAGGCTCGCAGGCCCTTGCTGCCAAAGATCCCTTAGTCCCTGTAAAATATAATAATAGGTTGAATAAGAAAAGGGACCTGTCGGTAACTGTCTTCTCACATGCTGTGGAAGATGTTCAAGGATTGACGCCACCATTAATCCTAGTTTATGTTGAACCCGTCTTTCTTCTCTTTCCGTCATTTTAAGCATCAGATTTGTTATGATGACATAGGGGTCACGAGCGTCCTCCATCTTACTACACTTTTATCCTGTAGGATTAACAACATTATTAGAGACCCAGGGTCGAACCCATTTTGCTGGTAACCATTTATCACGGTCTTCACATTTAACACAAGCATATCCTCGTCCCCACGTCAATAACTGAAAGGGACCATTCCAGATATTCGTGACTGGGTCAAAGATCTGTACTAACACTGTATGATTTGAAAAATCCTCTGAATTGCCAAAAAAATGTTGAAAAATAGGGATAAATGTGTTTTCTCCCTCTCCCCTTGGGTTAAGCCAATTTAATACATAACAGGCCTTGGCTACACAGCCATGAACTCCCAATTCCCCCTCTTTTTTAAACAGGTTCAGATAATGTTTTAAAGACTGATGAGCACGTTCTATGATACCTTGTCCTCCTGAATTATAGGGGACTCCAGTAACATGTTTAATGCCCCATTGTGTAAAAAATTGCTGACATTTTTGACCTAAATAGGCAGGACCATTGTCTGTTTTTATTTGTTCCGGTTTGCCAAGAACTGCCATAGCAGACAACCAATGTTGTATACAGGCAGGACCCCTTTGAGATGTATGAGCAGTAGCCCATATGGTTTTGGAACAAGTATCAATAGAAACATGAATGTGTCTTAAACGACCAAAAGGTGGAAAATCTGTCACATCAGTTTGCCAGACTTGTCTTGGCTGTATTCCTCGTGGGTTAACTCCTTCCTGTTGGAGTGGCACAAGGCGTGCGCAGTCTGGACAAGAGGCCACAATAGCTCTTGCATCATTCTTGCTAATAGAGAACATCTTTTGTAATGCTCTAGCTGATTGATGGTAAAAAGAATGAGAGATAACTGCATCAGGCAAAACATTAACTAGAGCAACTTTAGAGTCAATGTAATCATTTCCCTGAGTTAAATGTCCAGGAAAAGGCATATGACTTCGAATATGTGTTACCCACCACATATGTTGTCGATTATTTACATAATGACTGAGCTGTAGTAATAATTCTTCGATACTAGATGAACTTACATGACCCAAGAAAGCCTGAGGCAACCGCATTAAGAGCCCTACCACATATTTGGAGTCACATACCAGATTAAAAGATGTTAACACAAAATCTTGGAAGACCAATAAGGCAGCTCTCAATTCCAATGCTTGTACAGATCCACAAGAAGTTTGAATTTTTGAATGCCATTTGCCCTCAACTAGGTACGCATACCCATATTTGCCAGTTTTACTGCTGGCATCAGTAAAGATTGTAAGTGCTCCTTCAATGGGTACTTCTTGCAACATAGGTTTTGCCTCTAAGATTAAATTGGTTTTAAACAACGGATGAAGCGGATAGTGATTATCCAAAGGAATACCAAGGGTAGCTGTAGCAAAACTCTCTGACTGCTGCATCCACCATGAGAGAATATTCAAGTTTTTTACTGGTAGAATTATTTTAACAGGGTCAGCTCCCGCAATGATTTGCAACCTTTCTCTGGCTTTTAACAATAATTGTCCAATTACATCAGGTCTTGTCATTACAGTAGATCTTAATGTGTTTGAGTGAAATACCCATTCTATTAATATCATCGGTTTGTTCAATGGTAATTGCACTAAAAGTGCAACAACTTCCCTGATGGAATTGTATATAATAATAACAAAGGGACAATTTAAAATTCTGCGGTCTACTGCTGTGTTTTTGATTTTTTGACTAATTTTTTGTACTGCTGTTAAGGCCTCATTACTAAGTTGCAGTGGGTCTGCCGGATGTTTACCACCCTTTAAAAGATCAAACAAAGGTTGCATCTCAGTATTGGATATACCACAAAGGGTCCGTAACCATTGAATATCTCCCACCAATTTCTGTAAATCATTCACATTCCGGATTTCCGATCTCAACTCAATCTTTTGAGGCACAATTCGAGTTTTTAAAATCTTGTGTCCTAAATAAATCCAAGGACATTGCCTTTGTATCTTTTCTGGTGCAATCTCAAGACCAAATTTCTTTAAACAACTAATAAGATCTCTTTCCACCTCTGGTAAGCATTTCTCAGGGGTGGAAATTAGTAGATCATCCATGTAGTGATATAAGATTATGTTAGGATGTCTCTTTCTCCATGGCTGTAATGCTAGATCAACAAACCACTGGCATATGGTAGGGGAATTCTTCATTCCTTGTGGTAGTACCACCCACTCATACCTCTGGGCAGGACTCTCTCTATTAATAGATGGTACTGTAAAAGCAAATTTCTCAGTGTCCTCTGGATGTAATGGTATAGTGAAAAAACAATCCTTTAGATCTACAATTAATAATTCCCAGTTTTGTGGTAACATAGCAGGAGAAGGTAAGCCAGGTTGTAACGGCCCCATGTCTTTCATGACTGCATTTACTGCCCGTAGATCATGTAACAACCGCCATTTGCCTGATTTTTTGGGAATTGTAAATATTGGAGTGTTCCATGGACTGACAGAAGGTTTGATATGTCCCAATGCTAATTGTTCAGCAACAAGCTGTTGTGCATGCTGCAGCTTCTCTTTAGTTAGGGGCCACTGATCAACCCAAATAGGTGTTGTTGTTAGCCACTCCAATTTTAGGGTTGGGCGAGAGCTGCCATCAGTGACCCCAACTAAAAATGATTGCCAATTTGAACACCCCATTGAGCCAAACAGTCCCTCCCCAGCAAGGCTAAGGGTGCCTGAATAACATATGGTTTTACCCAGGCTTGATTTCCTTCCTCGTCAGTAAAACAAAGGAAATTTGTACTAACTCTAGTTGTTTCTTTACCACCTACTCCTGAAACAGTAGCTCCAGACTCTTCCAACGGCCATTCCTTAGGCCAGGAGGACTGTGGAATCACTGTAACATCTGCTCCTGTATCAAGCATCATTGTTAGTACAATTTTTGACTGATCAACATTTTGAATACATACTTTGTGATTGGGACGCTCTCTAGTGATTGTTTGACAAAATGCTAATTGAACCTGATCCGTTGACCCAAAAGCTCCATTGCCTCTAAGCTTTGCCTGCCTTTTTGGTACTTGTGCTTTAAAAGGGATCAATTGGGCAATTATCATTCCCTTGTTTAAGGTTACTGGGGGTGCAACACTTGCACCATTATGCCAATGGGTCCTGTATAATCTGCATCGATCACTCCTGGACAAACAAAGATTCCCTTTATTGTAGCACTTGAACGTCCCAATAACAAAGCTGAAAGTCCATGGCCTAGTGGTCCCTGCACCGATGATGGGAGTACATGCACATCTGAGTCAGTTATTGTTCTTGATTCTCCCAAGGCCAGATCGACTCCGGCGCTCCCCCAGGTGGCGGCTGATAATTCGTCAAGGCAGCCCCGATCTGGGATGACTGGGGATATTTCTTTGCCGCGTCCCTCATTACGCGGCCCCTCCCGTTTCCCTGGTTAGCTAATGGGGTTCCATCTTTTCGGAACTTGGACCAACAGGCCACGGCCTTATGCCCCTGTTTTCCACATCTCATACATTCCCCATTAAACACTTTTTCTTGTTTAATTTTAATTTGCTGACAATGTTTTTTCAAGTGTCCTGTCTGCCCACAAGCAAAACATCTCGGTTTTGACCCTTTATCTCCTTTCCCCAGCGGGACATGCTGGGCTACAGCCATAGCAGAGGCGTGTATTTTGGCTTTCTGCTCTTCTTCCAGTAAAGGGGCTCTCATACAAACTTCTATGATTTTAGTTAGGGATGACCCAGGAGGGAGAGTGGCCATCAGCTGCTTGCAAGTAGAGTTGGCATTTTGCGTTGCAACTTCTTTGGTTATCAGTGCTTTCGTGTCGGCATCCAAGTCGGGGGCGGATTCAACCGCCTCTCGCACTCGGTCCACAAAGGACATAAACGACTCATTGTTCTCTTGTGTTACTTTCGTGTATGGTGGTGCCGGAGCTCCCATCTTCGGTAGAGCGAAAAAAGCTTTTAATGCTGCCTGTTTTGAGGCATTTCGGACTCTAGGATGACAAGCAGCCTGGACATTAACATCACGATACTGTCCAGTCCCCATGAGCATAGCTAAAGAGGCAGCACGGAGTGGGTCTGTTGGGGGTAAGTTCAAGTTTTCTATTTGTTGTGCTTCTAAAAATTCTTGCCATTTGGCCATCCATAACATAAGTGCTGTGGGTGAAAGTATCAGTTCCATGATAGCTCTTATATCAGAGGGTACCAACTCAGTATATTTAAGAATGGCCCGAAGTTGATTCTGTACCAGTTTATTATTTACACCCCACTGCATTGCAGCCTTCTGCAGTGAATGTACAAAACGCCAGTCTAGGGGTTCCCACGTAGGATTTCCTTGGTGCGTCACAACAGGGGCGATGATGGGTTCAAATGAAAAGTCTCCTTCTATAGTACAATTTTGCGCTATTCCTCTATAACGCTTCATTGGATCAAAGTTAGGATCCCTAGGTACCCATGAATTAGTTCCAAAACTGGCTAAGTATTGCTCATGCCTTTGTTCATCTTGATCAACCTTTTCCTCAACAGCTTTCAAACCTTTTACAATTGCTTCATGAGCTTCTTTATATGCCTTTTTAACATCTGCTCGTTTGGAACCCTTATCTAGCCGTTGCATCTGATTTAACAAGTTTTGCATATTAGCTTGTTGTAGACGCAGCTCCTGTCTCAATGCTCGATAGGGTCTGTTCAGCCCCCAGAATTCATATCTACTTCCATATCATCATCACTATCTGCATCTTTAGGCAGGGAGATATGCTGTGGGTCTGCGTGTGGTTTAATATCAGCAGCGGTGGCAGGAGCATGACTGGTAGGAGCAGAGGGGCTCGGGAGTGGATCGGGCTGCCACGGTGGCAAATCATCATCATTTCCCCAAGCGAGCCTCTCAGCTGTAGTTAATACAGGGCAGACAGCTTCGCCGGGTTGGTAAGCTGGCGGAGCTTCTGAATTCGAACAAGGGCTGCCCCCTTTTGTCTGCTGTCCGCTACAAGAACTAGAAGGCTCTTTGAGGGTTAACTCGTCTGAGTCGGCAGCCACAGGCACACTCTGATCACCTTGGATAGCCGTTCGAACAGCTGCCGCGACCGTAGCTTCTCCATGCACTTGTTCAATTAGCTGCTTGACTACACGATAGGTCTGAGCCATTTGCTTAGCTCCCTTAGTCCCATTCTGCACCGCCTCCCACAGTTCTTTCCCTATGTTCTCCCATGCCGTTTTAGAATATACTTCTTGCGTAGAAGTAAGAAGTCCCCGCCTGCGGGTCCATTCCAGTAGCTCTATAAGAGCTGGTCGCGGTAATTCTACGTCATTCTTTTCCGCTAGGTTCTGAAAGCTTCTAACGATTGCGCTTTCTAATGCTGATGCAGCAATCCCCATCCTGCCGCCCAGACTCACCGGTCTTGTCCGTGCACGATTTCCGCCTTTCTTCTGGCGCGCGATCTCCGTCGCTTTCTTCTGGCGCCTTTCTTCTGGCGCGCGATCTCCGTCGCTATCCGCCTTTCTTCTGGCGCGCGATCTCCGTCGCTATCCGCCTTTCTTCTGGCGCTATTTCTCTCGGCAGGCTCCTCACCCAGGCGGTCACTGCTCCATACCCCTATCACGTCGGCGGGGTCACCAGATGCCGCGGTTGGGGCGAGAGGAATCAGACTCGAGCACTCATAGAGTTAGGGGTCTAATTCAAACTTTATTGTTATAGCACATCATTTTTATACTCTTCTTCTTGTATTGCTATAGCTACTTGTCCTTAGCTGATAGGCTAACAGTTGGGGTGTCTCAAAGTTCATTGGATGATCTTTTTTGAGGTTCCTTTTGGCAGCAGACTGTAACTTCATTGTTCTTTGTTCTGGTTGTCCTTCCTTTAGCTATGATTTCAATGTTTCAAAGCAAATCAATGTTTCTTCATTGTATCAGCCTATTTCACATCCTGTGATACACAGCAATATCTCTTCATTGTATCAACCTATTTCACATCCTGAAATACACAGCAATGTCTCTTCATTGTATCAACCTATTTCACATCCTGTGATGCACAACTGCACACCAGCACGTCTCCTGATTCTGCTGCACGCCTGCACGTCCTTCTATAGGTTACTAAAGGTCTTACCAAAATGCACTAAAGGTTACTGAAGTTTACTTAAGTTCTATCAGGCTATTAATAATACCTTGTTAAACACATTATATTAATTGATAATCATGATTTGCTAAAGCAAATACCCCAGCACCCTCCCCAGCACAGAGGGGCAGGGCTGATGGAGAGAAGAGAAGGATATGAGCCCAGCCAGAGAGAAGCAAAAGGTTCAGAGGAGAGGACTGACCTGCAAGGAATGGCTCAGTCCTGACCAGGGCTCTCCCAGCCTTGCACTGTTCTCCTTATGGCTTGGGGGTTGGTCACCTCCTGCCAGCTCAGTGCATCTGTGCTTGGATCACAGCCAACAGTGAGCTGATAGAAAACTCTGGAGGTCAAAAGCTTCAGGGTCTGTGTGGTGGAGTAGGAAGGTTCCCCCCCCCACACAAAAAGAATTCCACAGCTAACTCAGCCGGAGAAGCAGATGAAAGCTGTATTTTACAAGCAGATATGGAATGCAATGAATATGTACAAAAACATACAATATTTACAATATATACAGAAATATACAGCAATGTATGTAATACAGGAAACCTTTCCCCAACCCCCTGCGGCCAGGGGGGTTCGGCCTGTCCCCCCCTTCTCCCTCCCTACCTCCCCTTTTTCCCAAAAGGGTTAGAGAGAAAGAGAAAGGAAGGTAATTAAAAGGGTGAAAACTTTTTTAAAGCTCAAAGCGGATGCAAAAGTTAGTTTTCTCTTATCTGGTTAGCAAGAATCGTAGAGAGAAAACGAGCCAGCTCACAGCACAGGGGGAAGAAGAAGACGACTGCCTACTGACTCCCCCCAACTGAAAGACTAAACAAAAAACTACAACCGGGTTCCACCAATGAAATTGGATTAGCATATCTCTTGTTTTCATTCTAATATCAAAATATTCGCCCAGAGTGTTCAGAAAGTGTCCCTTTCTTAAAGGCACAGCCTAAACCGGTCACAATCCACCCCTGCTAAACAATTTCATTGGCTGTTCATACTGTCCATCCAATCTAAAACAGCATCTACAGTTTGTAAGCAAAGTTCATAGTCCATTCCGGCTATCCTCAGGTGTAGATGATTGAGAAGTCCAAGAAAGAAGAAAAATGGAAAACAGTTTGTCTCTTCGCAGTCGAAGCGAAGAAAAGGGAAAAATAGGGAAACAGGGAAACAGGGACTCTCAGTTGACTCAGGGCTCTCAGGGCTCTCAGGGTTCGTGCACCGTGGATTCCTCAGGGATTCTTCCTTTGGGCGCGATGTAGCTGTACAACACTCTGAAATTAAACTCTTTCAGCTAAAGTCAAATTTCTTTGTGGAATACACTGAATTTCACCATTCTCTTGCATTACCCAACAAGTGTGACCCGGACCTTCAGCTGAAACCACCCCTCGGACAGGTTTAGCCTCTCCTGAGGGAGAAAATACCCAAACAGTTTTACCTAACAGATTCTTTTCTTTAACAACAGGAACTCTATCACCTTCTACTTTCTGTAGCAGATCTGAGTGTGCAGGTCCAGCTCGGTTCACTGAACCTCTACTATTTACCAGCCAGGTTGCTTGTGCTAAATGTTTTTCCCAGTTTTTCAAAGCTCCACCCCCCATGGCTTTAAGAGTGGTCTTCAACAAACCGTTGTAGCGTTCAATCTTCCCTGCAGCTGGTGCATAGTAGGGGATGTGGAATATCCACTCGATGCCGTGCTCTTTGGCCCAGCTCTTTACAAGGTTGTTTTTGAAATGAGTTCCGTTGTCTGACTCAATCCTCTCTGGAGTTCCGTGTCTTCACAGGATTTGTCTTTCCAGACCGAGAATGGTGTTGTGCGCAGTTGCATGTGGAACTGGATAAGTTTCCAACCATCCAGTGTTTGCCTCTACCATAGTAAGCACATACTGCTTACCAGAACGAGAACGTGGTAGAGTGATGTAGTCAACTTGCCAAGCTTCACCATACTTGTACTTGGACCATCTGTCACCATACCATAAGGGCTTAAGTCGTTTTGCCTGCTTAATAGCAGCACAAATGTCACAGTCATGGATGACTTGTGTGATAGCATCCATGGAAATGTCTATGGATCTGTCACGTGCCCACTGGTAGGTTGCATCTCTGCCTTGATGTCCTGACGAATCGTGAGCCCACCGAGCTAAGAATATCTCACCTCGGTGTTTCCAGTCGAGATCAAGATCAGAGTCCATGTCTACTGGAGAAACTCTTGCAGCTAGATCTGCCTGATGGTTGTGTTGCTGTTCCTCAGTAGCTTTGCTCTTAGGGATGTGAGCATCAATGTGTCTCACCCTCACTGGAATTCTCTCGATTCGATCAGCAATGTCCTGCCATAGGTCAGCTGCCCAAATGGCCTTTCCTCTTCTCTGCCAACCACTTTTTTCCAGTTCTTTAGCCAACCCCACAGAGCATTGGCTACCATCCATGAGTCGGTGTAGAGATAAAGCTTTGGCCATCTCTCACGTTCAGCTACGTCGAGAGCTAGCTGGACAGCTTTTACCTCTGCGAACTGACTGGATTCTCCTTCTCCATCCTTTGCTTCTGCAACTCGGCGTGTTGGACTCCACACTGCAGACTTCCACCTTCGCTTGTTCCCGACAAGACGACAGGAACCGTCTGTGAACAAAGCATATTTCTTTTCATCATCAGATAGGTCATTGTAAGGAGGAGCTTCCTCGGCACGAGTCACTCTCTCCTCTGGAGGTTTGGTACAGTTGGTACCTTCAGGCCAACTTGAGATCACCTCCACTAGACCAGGTCTTTCAAGATTTCCCATTCGAGCTCTCTGTGTTATCAGAGCCATCCACTTAGACCAGGTGGAATCTGTTGCATGATGTGGTGTGGAACCTTTGCCTTTGAACATCCAATTCAAAACTGGTAATCTGGGAGCTAAGAGAAGTTGTGATTCAGTTCCAATCACTTCAGAAGCTGCTTTTACTCCTTCATAGGCAGCTAGAATCTCTTTCTCTGTTGGAGTATAGTTAGCCTCTGAACCTCTGTAACCTCGACTCCAGAAACCAAGAGGTTGTCCACGTGTCTCACCTGGAGCTCTCTGCCACAAGCACCAGGTTGGACCATTGTCACTTGCAGCCGTGTACAAAATGTTCTTAATGTCTGGACCATCTCGGACAGGTCCCAGACCCATTGCTTGCACTACCTCTTGCTTTATCTGGTCAAAGGCTGCTTGTTGTTCAGGTCCCCAGTGGAAATGGTTTCTCTTTCGAGTCACATCATACAGAGGTTTCACAATCTGACTGTATCCAGGAATGTGCAGTCTCCAAAATCCCACTATCCCCAAGAAACGTAGAGTTTCTTGCTTGTTCATGGGATTTGCCATGGTAGAGACTCTATTTACCACATCCACTGGAATGTGTCGGCGTCCATCCTGCCACCGCACTCCCAGAAACTGGATCTCTCTGGTAGGTCCTTTCACCTTGTCTCGCTTGATGGCAAAACCTGCATTCAGAAGAATGTCAATGATTTTGTTACCTTTCTCGAAGACCTCCTCAGCAGTTTTACCCCAGACGATGATGTCATCGATGAACTGGATGTGTTCTGGAGCACCACCTTCCTCCAGAGCATCGTGGATCACTGCATGACAGATGCTAGAGCTGTGGATCCAGCCCATGGGCAACCTGTTGAAAGTGTACTGGATTCCTCTCCAGGTGAAAGCAAACTGAGGCCTGCATTCCTCTGCTATGGGAATAGAGAAGAAGGCATTAGCAATGTCTATGGTAGCATACCATTTGGCCTCTTTGGATTCCAGCTCATACTGCAGTTCCATCATGTCTGGTACTGCTGCGCTCATAGGTGGAGTTACTTCATTCAGGGCTCGGTAGTCGACTGTCAGACGCCAGTCTCCATTCGGCTTTCGCACAGGCCACACTGGACTGTTGAAAGGTGAATGAGTTTTGCTGATGACTTTCTGACTCTCCAACTGACGAATCAGATTCTGAATGGGCAACAAAGAGTCACGGTTGGTTCTGTATTGTCTGTGATGCACAGTCTGAGAAGCAACCGGCAATTTAATGTCCTGAATCTTGTGTTGTCCCACAACTGCAGATTCATCAGAAAGCTCAGGTCTAACAGACAGCTTCAGCTTTTGTCCATCAATTTCTACAGATGCCACTCCAAAAGCCCATTTGTAACCTCTAGGGTCTTTGAAACGCCCTTCTCTCAGAAAATCAATTCCCAAAATACAAGGTGCATCAGGTCCGGTCACAACAGTAGGCTTCCTCCACTGTTTACCAGTTAAACTTATATCAACCTCCCCCTTAGTTAACTCTTGAGATCCACCAGTGACTCCCAGAATAGTTATAGCTTCTGATCCCTGATAATTTGATGGCATTATGGTGCACTGAGCTCCTGTGTCAACCAAGGCCCTGTACTTCTGAAATTGTGAAGTGCCAGGCCACTGGATGTACACATCCCAATAGATTCTGTTATCTCTGTTACCCCTCTCCTCCCCCTGGCGGGAGGCAGGGCACCCCTAGTTATGGGGAACATGCCCACATGTGCAATGAGCACATGGTGCAGTGTTAGAACTGGAGCCACTGTTGGAGCTATTAGAGTTGTCCTGGGGAACCGTAGAAGTAACAGCTACCCTTCTGGTATTGCTACCTCGGGTTCTGCCACTTTGCAGTTCCCTCAGTCTCCTGAAAAGATTAGCAGTTGGTTGACCATCCCATCTGTTCATGTTCTCACCAAACTGATCACGCAGAGTTATCCAAATACTCGCACGTGATTGCCTTGGTGGTCTGTTTTGGTTGGATCTGTTTTGGAATGACCTGTTTTGGAATGACATCCTTGGAGGACGTCTATTCCTCACAGAGGAAACCTGTATCCACCTGGAGGAAGAACTGGAATTATCTCTTTGTGCCAATTGGGAGAATGTATTTTTAATTTCATCCTTCAGCTCTTTCATGTAATTCTTCATTTCACCAGACAGAGTTTCAATGGCTGAAACCAAAGAAACACGTGTCATGCTGTCCTCCAATTGTCTCATTTGATCAGTGAATTGGCCAACCGTAGGAGAAGCTCCACCATAATTTCTTGCCACAATTCTGCTTGCCAGAATATTTGCATAATTAGGAGGAGCAAGTTTGATGAGCTTCTTAGCAAGACCAGTTCCTACAGGAATTTCATCAGGATTCAGAGTCTCATGGCCACCATAGAGTACCTCTCTAACAGCAAATTCTCTCAGACGCTTAATTCCCTCATCTATGGTAGTCCAGGGTTTAGCATTCCATGGAAGATCATCTCGGGAAGGATATCTCATGAGAGTTGCCATTAAAAGGCGAATCCAGAGAGTAACCTTGCCGAGAGTCCTGCCTAGATGTCTATCTATTCCATTATCCTTTGAGAGAGTTCCTAGTTGGGCTGCTGACTTGTCTCCAACTACCAGAGCTGGAGCACCTGTATCATAGCATCTACCAAGCCAAGCTAGGATTGGCTCCTTATCTGCTCTGATGTAATCTTTACGCACATACCTCAATTCCTCCCTGGGTGACGAACAGCTCTCTATGTCATCTGACTCCTCCTCCTCTGCCTCATCTTCCTGAAGTTCTTGTCCCAATAATCTTACTGTCACTCTCCTAAGAATCTGCTTAAGGTCAGGAGTACCACCTTTAGTTGTTCTGCTATCAGCAATTTGCCCTGCATCTCCATCCAGTGATGATCTCAATAACTCAGCTATATCTTTAAGACAAACCTTTTCCTCCATCTCAGCAGGGTCTCTTTGAGCAGAAGTTCCCTCACCAGGATCCTGCTGCTCTTCCCCATCAGCATCTGGATCAGCTTTGCCCTTTTTTCCTCTCGTACTTAAAACAGCTACCTGCTTAACTGGAGCTGTGTTTGGATTTACAGCTGGCTTAATAGAAGCTGACAGGTTTTGAGACAAATCAGCTGCTGTGGAGGACACTTCCGGTCCTGCCGAAGAAGAAGGAGGAAATGGCTTTGCCCCATTAATGGCTGCCGAGGGCGTGGAAGCCATGTTAGGAGCTGCCGCTGCCGCTGGCTGATTGCCAGAGCCACCAACAGCACCATTCAGAGCAGCCTTTCCGATGGACTTTTTAGCTTTGTCGTTAACTGATACAGATTCTGCATTCTCCTCATCACTAGATACCTCTGGGGTAGAGTTAGAGCTGCGCTTTCTGCGTTTCGATCTACGCTTAATTACAAAGCACGCTTTAGAAACTTTTTTCTCCTGATACAGAGCATATAACAAGAACACATTACTTATCACCAACAGCAGGATTGCACACATAAAATAAATCACCTTTGGATCCCAGCCATCACTTAAAACAACCTTTTCGCCTACCGGGATCTTAAACTCCTTTATCTCTATGGGCAGAGTGCTGGAGGTCACATTCCCGTATCTGTTAAGCCAGAAGAATCCCAGGCACCGGTTGTAAAGAAGCTGAATCTTATACTTAAACCATAAATACAATTTATACATCAAGTATCTGCCTAAGCGATCGAAAATCATTCCCATGAAGTACTTGTAGACCAGTACCAAACAAACTGAAAAGACCAAACGCTCTAAAAGCCAAAACACTTTCATGTTTGCAACTCCGACT
>JAWKAJ010000436.1:0-14356 GCA_033816785.1 Picus viridis
GTGTACTTCAATTCTTGGTTATGTGCTGGAGGTACTGGAGCACAATACTAAGAGCCTCAGGGTCCGGGAGCGACAGAAGATTGCACAGTCTGACAAGATCATGAACAGAAGGCCCTGATTCTGTGCTACCTGCAAGGTGAAGCAATGGCTGCTTCTAACCCATACCTGTGAATTTTAATCCATCCTTTGTAACAGGAAGAAGTGTCCCAAACAGAACTTCCTGAAGTGGTTATTCCCTGGTCTTATCAGTAGAATTAAACTAGGACAGATCTTGCATGAGTCACAGGCTGCCTCCAAGTAGAAATCCTGCCTTTAACTTCTCTCTCCCTTCCCAGTGAGAAGGTTTGAGTCAGAAAAGCCTATGTGAGTAACAGCAAATAGTGCCATCCTCTGCAGACTCAAGCAGCTGCCAACTGAAACACCTGAATGGTTCTACTTTAACTCAGTACCCGTGTTATATGCGCAGCAGTGGTACAATAACCCGGTGTTTGATGTTATAACTCAGTAACACTCCATCACTTGTTTGTGCCAGCAGAACAAGCAGATGCAATAATTTTGACAGACAAGCCACCTGACTATAGCTGAGAAGAAGATGTGACTCCTCCTCTAGCTTAGTTCCAGAGACATCTGGAAAACATTTTTAAGTTATTTTACAACCCACTTTTCCATGCAAATCTTGGAAAACATATACCCTGAGAAATTTACAGTGTCGGCTGACAGACAACTACTATGCTGTGGTACTCCTCTGTCCTGCTGGTATCAGATACTGTGTGAATAAAGGATATGCACTAGGTGCCACCCTGCTCTTCTCGGTGGGAAGATGTTTGTAGAATCCGCCCATGACTATGCCAGAAATACATGAGAAGATTGTTCCAAGTCAACAGCACTGCCCACAATCAATTCTGTTCTGTAGAACAAAGTACTCAAATGAGTCATTTCAGACCAAAAGCTTCTGTGGTTTGCTTATTCTTAGGCACACAATGACTAACAGCTATAACTCAGACCATTAACATTAGTTTTACAAAGGATAATATATATGCTATGTTGGCTTCTCAATATCAGGCGGTGGTCAAGCCTCTGTTCAAAACAGAGAGAAATCTTTGCTTAACAACTCACACTCTTTATATCAGACCGGCATTTGAGGCATTAGCATCACAGCTGTTAATGATGCCAGTCAATATCACAAAAGAGAGATATCAGGGTTGTCTGATGACTATGATCACCTCATGCTTCACTTTCAATCAGTTCCATGAGATGCTGCACAACATGCCCTAACCCAGGACATTTCACAAGAACTGTGGCACAACAGAAAAATACACTTCCCTGACAGCACGCCTTGCTCTCTTCCTTCTGCTGTCAAAAACCTCAGGAACTTCTACATGAGTTGTTCTAGGTATTGTGGTTCCCTAGGAAACTGGTTTCAATGTCCACTAGTATCTTGGCGACTAGCATTGTCCATCTGTTTACCTAACCTCTGTGCCCGGCACTAGTTTAGTCATTTCAGCCATGTACTTTCATCTGGATTGCTTTGCCTCTACAAATACATTTCCCACTTGACGTGGTGTGACTCCAAACTCAGCATGCATTTTTAAATACCTTAAACTCTGCTTAACTGTGCTATTCTGAAGTGAAGAAGCATGACTGTTTCTCTGCTCAAAAGGAGTATTAGTGGCTTGTACAGCTGCTCAGGCAGCTCAAGCCCTCCCTGCAGACTCAGGAGTCAGCTGACCTTGCTTCACCCAATCTTTGGTTGTGGAGTCTGCTGTGAGCTGTAAAGCAGTTGTCAAAATCCTCCAAGAAATGGCTTTGAGTACAGTGATATTCAAATTCCCTGGACCCAGCCGCAAAGGCCCTGAGATACAAGACTGCACGTGCTTTGTGATTAAGAGCACAGTCTGTGGCTACCACTGGTAGGACTATTGCGACCAGGCACATTCTTATCTCCTTTCCTTCAGCTGATAAACAGTTTTATGTCTCAGAATTTCTGGTCATCATCTGCTTTCTGTAAAGGCAGTGACAGACATCTCTCATTAACACTGAGTAAACCAAACAGAGCTTCAGTGCCACTCTTCAGGCATTCATGCTCGAGAATGTGGGCTCGAGCTCAAACAGTCTGTGTCTGCTGACTGCAGTGCTGTATACTCTTTCTTTACAGGTGCTGTGAAAGTTAAATTGTTTACACAGTGCTTTAGGATAATAAATGAAGAGTGGCAGAATGCAGAAGCTGATGTGGTTTCCACTAAGTACTGATCCTTGACTTTCAGAAACTGTCTGATAAGAATTTTCTGTGAATAATATCTTTAATAAACTCAATCTCCTTTTGAACTCCATTTAGACTGTTTAGCATCTGAAAGTGTTTGTTTCCTCTAAGATAATAAATAAAATGCAGGATGGTGGCATGGACCATGGAAGGTTTTCCACCAAAGACATGGTGGAACAATGGACACTCCTGAGAAACCATCCTGCTTCTGGGCAGCTGAAGTACTTAAACTATAAAGTGCTGCCTGGCAGTGTCACTGCACAGCTCAGAGCCCTGGGGTGGGAATGGGAATTAGTAATCTTTTGAACTGTTCTCCAGATGTTGGAGGAACAGTTGGAAAGACAGAAAAATGAGGCCTTGGGAAGGAACAGTGCTGAAGAGGGGAAGAATCTGGTGTTTGCATTTCAGAGAGTTGACTTTCCAGGCAACCGAGAGCACACTGAAATTCAGTGTCTGTGAAGTATCTCAAGATACAGAGAGTGCTCAAGTACTGAAGAGCAAATTTTTCTCTCTGCATCATATACTTCTCAGAGTTATTGGGTCGCCTCACATCTGAAATTTTGCCCAGCAAACCCATCAGATAAATATTATCAGCACTATTATAAACTCACCAGTATTTTCTGACAGCTAAGATGTTTATTTTCCTCTGGTGTTTCTCAGCTAGCTGATCACTGCCCCTTATTGTCACAGAGGAGGGACGTATCATTAAAATAAATCATCTAGGAATCAGCCTATATCTCATCCACAGAGAGATGGAAGCATCTTGCCAAGATCCCTCCACACAAATATCAAAGAATTCCTCCTTTCAGTTATTATGTATTAACTGTTCACAACTGCAGTACTCAACTTTCTCTCTGACATACTTTGTGTCCTACTGGGGTGTTCTCCTCCTGAACAGCACTGTCTCTGCTGAGTTTTTGCCTGATGACATCCATCCATTCATCCAATGACCAATAGCTCCTGCAAGGGTGCCACAATGTCTGAAAAAATAGTCATATGGAGAAGACATTACTGCAGTCACAACAGGGGTGAGAACTGAATGGTTCCTGCTACAACCAACATTTTTTATCAACTAGAAAATGTTTTCGCCTCCTCTTAGCTAAGAGCTGACTCTGGTAATCCACAAAGCCTTGATGATGTTTAGACCACATTAGAAAAACTGACCTCTGAGGAGTTTTGACACCAAGAAAACTTAAGCAAAGCAAGCAGCACAGGAGAACAGGACTGCAAAGAAACAGAATCCATATTTCACTTATGGCAGCCAGACATCACCTCCTTGACCAGAACATTTTGTTGAGAATAGTCACTGTTAATATGAGTCTACCATGTACATCAAACTGTGGTGCTCGAAAGGAGAGGGACTGCAGAAGACACCAGAGAAGGTTGTCTCCTCATGACAATGTTTCTATTGTGGTATCTGTGACCCTTTCAAGCAATAATACAATACAATACAATACACCAGGTTGGAAGAGACCTTCAAGATCATCGCGTCCAACCCATCAAACAATCCAACCCACCCAACAACTAGACCATACAGCCAAGCACCCCATCAAGTCTTCTCCTGAACACCTCCTGTGAAGGTGACTCCACCACCTCCACGGGTAGCCGATTCCAATGGGCAATCACTCTCTCCGTGTAGAACTTCTTCCTAACATCCAGCCTAAACCTGCCCTGGCGCAGCCTGGGGCTGTGTCCTCTTGTTCTGGTGCTGGATGCCTGGGAGAAGAGGCCAACCTCTGCCTGGCTACAACCTCCCTTCAGGTAGTTGTAGAGAGCAATAAGGTCACCCCTCAGTCTCCTCTTCTCCAGGCTAAGCAACCCCAGCTCCCTCAGCCTTTCCTCATAGGGCTTGTGTTCCAAACCCCTCACCAGCTTTGTTGCCCTTCTCTGGACACGTTCCAGCAAGTCAACATCCTTCCTAAACTGAGGGCCCAGAACTGGACACAGTACTCAAGGTGCGGCCTAACCAGTGCAGTGTACAGGGGCACAATGACCTCCTGCTCCTGCTGGCCACACTGTTCCTGATGCAAGCCAGGATGCCATTAGCCTTCTTGGCTGCCTGGGCACACTGCAGGCTCATGTTCAGCCTACAATCAACCAGTACCCCCAGGTCCCTCTCTGCCTGGCCACTCTCCAGCCACTCTGACCCCAGCCTGTAGCACTGCCTGGGGTTGTTGTGGCCAATGTGCAGAATCCGGCACTTGGATGTGTTAAATCTCATGCCATTGGACTCTGCCCATCTGTCCAGCCTGTCGAGGTCCCTCTGCAATGCCTCTCTGCCCTCCAGCAAATCAACTGCTGCCCCCAGCTTGGTGTCATCTGCAAATTTACTGATGATGGACTCAATGCCCTCATCCAGATCATCAATAAAGATGTTGAAGAGCATGGGGGCCCAGTACTGATCCCTGGGGCACACCACTAGTGACAGGCCGCCAGCTGGATGTGGTGCCATTCACCATTACTCTCTGGGCTCGGCCCTCCAGCCAGTTCCTAACCCAACGCAGTGTGCTCCTGTCCAAGCCACGGGCTGCAAGCAGCCAGGAGTTTGCTGTGGGGAACGGTGTCAAAGGCCTTGCTGAGGTCCAGGTAGACCACATCCACAGGCCTCCCCACATCCACCAGGCGGGTCACCTGATCATAGAAGGAGATCAGGTTGGTCAGGCAGGACCTGCCCCTCCTAAATCCATGCTGGCTAGGCCTGAGCCCCTGGTCATCCTGTAAGTGCTGTGTGATCGCACTCGAGATGACCCGTTCCATAATCTTGCCTGGCACTGAGGTCAGGCTGACAGGCCTAGAATTCCCTGGCTCATCCAACCGGCCCTTCTTGTGGATGGGCACCACGTTAGCCAGCTTCCAGTCTTCTGGGACCTCTCCAGTGAGCCAGGACTGCTGAAAAATGATGGAAAGTGGCTTGGACAGCTCATCTGTCAGCAATCTCAGCACCCTAGGATGGATCCCATCCGGTCCCATGGCCTTGTGGGGGTCCAAGCGGCTCAGTAGATCTCTAACTTCCTCTTGGAGCAGTGGTAAACTATGCAGCTCTCTGGCTCCTTCTGCCAGCTCTGCAGGCCAGCTGTCTGGAAGACGTTCTGCCCTGCTAGTGAAGACTGAGGCAAAGAAGGTGTTAAGTACCTCTGCCTTTTCCTCATTCTTTGTTACAACGTTCCCCTCCGTGTCAACCAAGGAGTGGAGGTTGTCCTTGCCCTTCTTCTTGCTATTGATGTATTTATAGAAGGACTTTTTGTTATCCTTCACAGCAGAGGCCAGTCTAAGTTCTAAATGGGCTTTTGCCTCCCTAATTTTCTTCCTGCACAACCTAGCAACATCCCTAAACATTCTGTAGGTTGCCTCCCTTTCTTCCAAAGATGATACACCCTCTTGGAAGAAGGGCAACTACAAATGTTCTGCCATGGGAAGCAGCTTAGTAGCTCAGTCTTCATAAGGTCTTTTGAGGGTCTGATACATCAATAACAAAAAAAAGGAAGAAGACAGGTCCCTCCCCTCATATTGATGTAACAAAGAATGTGCTGCAACTCTTCTGTTCTTAGCAGGCAGAGCGTCTTCCAGATAAGCCCAAGCATAGTATTGTTTATTGAGAAGCAAGAGGAGAAGTTAGAGATCTACTGGCCGCTTGGACCCCACCATATCCTAGAGTGCTGCCCGTGCCCATCCCAGCTGGGGCGGGCCCAGATGAGCCCGTGAGTTATAGGCCTGTCAGCAGTGCCAGGCAAGATTATAGACGGCAGTGCGTCACACAGCACTTGGGTGACCAGGAGTGAGCTGGCACACCAGCGTGGGTTTAGGGGTTAGGTCCAGAGCCTGACCCTCCTGATCTCGGCCTCTATGATCTGAGTGTCTCCCGCCCAGTGAGATGTGGGAGGCAGGCACTGTGTCATGTGTGGTCCCCCCCACAGTTCTGCTCAAGCTGCAACCTCCCCCGGCTAGGCTCCTGGCCCAAGCTGGCGGCACTGTGGCTAGTTCATTGGGTGGAACTGGCCAGAGGCCGAGGTAGGAGCCGGATGGCACCACGGCCAGATGGCGACCTAGTGAGTACTGGGCTTATGCTCTCAATATTGATGAGCATTGAAAATCCATCAGCAGTAAATTTGCAGATATTGGGGATCAGAGTGATCTCACTCAGAGGAGCGAAGAAACACGAAGGACCATAATAAACTGATCTGGCAGGCGGAAGTCAACGTAGTGGTATCAGAGTACCAAGTTCTCACACATTATTTTGTGTTGAGGCAGTCTCCCTGAACTCAGGAACAGGCGAAGAGTGCTGGTTGATTGGGCGAACATATTAGGCATATGTGGGCAGGAAGATCATCCCTACTACTGGTTGGGCCACACCTTGAGGTCCTGTGTCCAGCTCTGGGCCCCTCAGTTTAGGAAGGAGGTTGACTTGCTGGAAGGTGTCCAGAGAAGGGCAACAAAGCTGGGGAGGGGTTTGGAACACAAGCCCTATGAGGAAAGGCTGAGGGAGCTGGGGTTGCTTAGCCTGGAGAAGAGGAGACTGAGGGGTGACCTTATTGCTCTCTACAACTACCTGAAGGGAGGATGTAGCCAGGCAGAGGTTGGCCTCTTCTCCCAGGCAGCCAGCACCAGAACAAGAGGACACAGTCTCAGGCTGCGCCAGGGCAGGTTTAGGCTGGATGTTAGGAAGAAGTTCTACACGGAGAGAGTGATTGGCCATTGGAATGTGCTGCCCATGGAGGTGGCGGAGTCACCTTCACTGGAGGTGTTCAGGAGAAGACTTGATGGGGTGCTTGGCTGTATGGTCTAGTTGTTGGGTGGGTTGGATTGTTTGATGGGTTGGACGTGATGATCTTGAAGGTCTCTTCCAACCTGGTGTATTGTATTGTATTGTATTGTATTGTATTGTATTGTATTGTATTGTATTGTATTGTATTAATGACCTTGGTCCCAGAGCTGCCAAATCAGCTCCCCTGCCTGCCCTGGCCAGCTGGGTGGTTTTATCCCAGGAACCTAACTGCTGTTGTGAGCTCATACAATACAATACAATACAATACAATACAATACAATACAACACAACACAACACAATACAATACAATACAATACAATACAATACAACACAACACAACACAATACAATACAACACAACACAACACAATACAATACAATACAATACAACACATTACAATACAATACAATACAACACATTACAATACAATACAATACAATACAATACAATACAATACATTACAATACAACACAATACAATACATTACAAAACAATACAACACATCACAATACAATACAATACAATACATCACAATACAACACAACACAATACAATACAATACAATACAATACAACACAACACAACACAACACAATACAATACAATATAATACACCACAATACAATACATTACAATACAATACAATACAATACAATACAATACATCACAATACAATACAATACAATACAATACAATAATTTACCATTACATTCCTATACAAAACACAATACAATACAATACAATACAATACATTACAATACAATACAATACATTACAATTACAATACAGTATCTACAGTATCACAGTATTACCAAGGTTGGAAGAGACCTCAAAGATCCATTTGAGTCCAACCTGGCACCACAGACCCCATGACTACACCATGGCACCAAAGTACCCCACATCCAGTCCCCTCTTGAACACCTCCAGGGACGGCGACTCCACCACCTCCCGGGCAGCACATCCCAATGGCGAATCACTCTCTCGGTGAAGAACTTTCCTCACCTCCAGGAGCCTGAACTTCCCCTGGCACAGCTTGAGACTGTGTCACTTTGATCTGGTGCTGGCTGCCAAGGAGAAGAGACCAACCCCCACCTGGCTACAACCACCCTTCAGGTAGTTGTAGAGAACAATGAGGTCTCCCTGAGCCTCCTCTTCTCCAGGCTAAGCAACCCCAGCTCCCTCAGCCTCTCCTCACAGGGCTGTGCTCGAGGCCTCTCCCCAGCCTTGTTGCCCTTCTCTGGACACATTCAAGTGTCTCCCATGTCCTTCTTAAAATTGAGGGGCCCAGAACTGGACACAGGACTCAAGGTGTGGCCTAACCAAAGCAGTACAGGGAGCACAATGACCTCCTGCTCTGCTGGCCACACTCTTCCTAATGCAGGCCAGGATGCCATTGGCCTTCTTGGCCACCTGGGCACACTGCAGGCTCATGTTCAGCCTCCTATCAACCAGCACCCCCAGGTCCCTCTCTGCCTGGCTGCTCTCAGCCACTCTGACCCCAGCCTGTAGCACTGCCTGGGGTTGCTGGCAGCCAATGTGCCTGGCATGGATGTGTTCAGTCTCCTGCCCTTGGCCTCTGCCCATCTGTCCAGCCTGTCGAGGTCCCTCTGCAAAGCCTCTCTGCCCTCCAGCAGATCAACTCCTGCCCCCAGCTTGGTGTCATCTGCAAATGTACTGCTGATGGACTCAATGCCCTCCCTCCAGATCGTCAATAAAGATGTTGAACCTGATGTATGCACCTGATGGCAGCATAATGAGGCAAGGCTTAAGGCAGCTGCCTGACAAGGAAGGATGAAGATGACTTCACAAGGACCTGGTCCTTTTTGCAGTGAAGTCTCCTCCCCTGTCTGCAGGCCAGAGCTGAAGCTGGGGTTTCTCTGATGTGGAATTGGACTTTCTGATCAAAACAGGGAGGGGGAAAAAAGGAGTGCAAAAAGCCTTCATCTGACATGACAACTTTGGCCAATTTGACTTGCACTGATAAGCTGCAGCTTCAAGAAAAGGTGACCATGGAGCAGTGTTGGAAGCATCAGGAAATCCTGTGATGGTAAGCAAGATGGCCTCTCTGCCTGGGCTGTGATTGCAGGTGAAGTGTGCTGCAAGGCAATGTCCCTGCAAGTCCACTCTCTTGGCATCTTCAAAGCTGGGATTGTCCTTCCACACTGTGCTTGTGCAGAGGACTCCCAACAGTCCCCTAATTACAGCAGTCCCCTAAATTCTTTCTCTCTTTGCCTCTGTGAGCTTTGGTGCTCTGACTCTCATCTACCCCAAGGCCTTCTACATTTCCTTCATCCTCCACTGAGTGGCCCAAAAAAGAAGGGTGGGCTGTGCTGTCTTTGTTGATTCTTCAGTGGCCCAGTGGCCTGGAGATATGCCAAGGGTGTGGGGAAGCAGCCAGAAAGGTCCTGGGCTATTGGAATATTGATCAGAGGGCTGGGCACCTCTCCTCGCGAGGACAGACTGAAGGGGGTCAGGCTGTTCAGGCTGGAGAAGGGGAAGGCTCCAGGTGACCTCATTGTGGCCTTCCAGGATCTGAAGGGGGCGACAGGAAGGCTGGGGGAGGGGACTGCTCAGGATGTCAGGGAGTGATAGGACTAGGGGGAATGGAATGAAGCTGGAGGTGGGGGAGATTGAGGCTGGAGGGGAGGAAGAAGTTCTTCCCCATGAGAGTGGTGAAGCCCTGGAATGGTTTGCGCAGGGAGGTGGTTGAGGCCCCGCTCCTGGGGTGTTTAAGCAGGCTGGATGAGGCTCTGGCCAGCCTGATCTAGCATGGGGTGTCCCTGCCCATGGCAGGGGGTTGGAACTAGATGATTCTGGTGGTCCCTTCCAACCTGACTGATACTATGATACTGTGACACCTGGAATGAGTTCCAGGGAGGTGGTGGAGTCCCTCTCGGAGGTGTTCAAGAAACCTGTGGATGTGTGGCACTTTGGGACATGGTTTAATGGCCATGGTGGTGGTGGGTTGATGATTGGACTGGATCTTGGAGGTCTTTTCAACCAAGCTCCTTGCCCAAAGCTCACAGAATTACCTAGACTGCAGAAGACCTTTAAGATCATCATGTCAGTCATTAGCCTAGCACTGACAAGTCCTTGGCTAAACCAGAACAAGGTCAGAAAGACCTCAGAGCTCATCAAGTCCAACCTGTCACCCAACACCTTCTGACAACAGCAGGCATGGCTCCAAATGCTTTATCCAGTCCCTGTCCTCAGGCCTGCTCAAAGTCTGTCCCCAGCTTTCTGCTCAGCCCTTGAGCCTGCAAGGCCACCAGAAGGGCCCCCGGAGCCTTCTCCTCTCCAGACTGAACAGCCCGGCTCCCTCCGCCCGGCCTCCCAGCAGGAGGTTCCAGCCCTCCCATCACTGCCGTGGCCTCCTCTGGCCCGGCTCCCACAGTCCCTGTCTGTGCTGAGGACTCCAGAGCTGGCCCCAGCACTGCAGGTGGGGTTTGAGGAGAAGACTCTGCCTCAGAGAGAAGGGAATGCCTCTTCCCAAGTTCCTGAAAGCAAGTTCCATGCCATCCCTACGTCAGCTTGGTCAGTGTCTCAAACAGCACCCAGATCAAATCACACCAGGAGGCTGAAGGGAGCCCCATGGAACAAGGAGGTTTCTAGTAGTCCCTCTGCCAACTCAAGGCAGAAGGGGGGAGCAACCAAAGCTGCTCTTAAACAGCTGAGGAAAGGGCCCCTCCAAGAGTTTGCAGGGGAGGAACAGTCAGGCATGGAGGAAGGAAATAAAGGAACAAAGGTGGCAGAAACCAGAAAAGCTTTGGAGGAACTTCAGCTCTTGGCCAGAAGAAAACATAGTCAGGAGGTGCTGGGTGACAGGTTGGAGTTGATGATCTCTGAGTCTCTTCCAGCCTTATTGATTCTGTGACATCTAAGCACTACATCTGCCTGATACAAGCCTCTCAGGGGTGGTGGCTACCCACCTCCCTGGGCAGCCTGAGACGGTTGCCTGAGAACCCTGGTGGGAAAAAATTGTTCCTAACATCCAACCTGAACCTCCCCTGGCACAAATTGAGGCCAATCCCTCTTGTCCTGTGGCTTGCTGGATGCAAGAAAGCCCAACCCCCACCTGGCTCCAACCTCACAGTATCACCAAGGCTGGAAGAGAGACCTCCAAAAATCATTGGTCCAACCTGTCACCCCAGACCCCATGATTAGACCAAGGCACCAGTGCCACATCCGATCCCCTCTTGAACACCTCCAGGGATGGTGACTCCACCCCACCTCCCTGGGCAGCATCCCCAATGGCGAATCACTCTCTCTGGGAAGAACTTTTCCTCCCTCCAGCCTAAACCTCCTGGCACTGCCTGAGACTGTGTCCTCTTTGTTCTGGTGCTGGGAGCCTGGGAGAAAGAGACCAACCCCCTCCTGGCTACAGCCTCCCTTCAGGGAGCTGGAGAAAGCAAGAAGGTCTCCCTGAGCCTCCCTCTTCTCCAGGCTAAGCAACCCCAGCTCCTCAGCCTCTCCTCACAGGGCTGTGCTCCAGACCCCTCCCCAGCTTTCTTGCCCTTCTCTGGACACCAGCAGCTCATGTTTCTAACCTGAGGAGCCCAGAACTGGATGCAGGACTCAGGGTGTGGCCTCAGCAGTGCTGAGCACACAGGGCTGTGGCAAGCCTCCCTGCTCCTGCTGGCCACACTCTTCCTGATGCAGGCCAGGAGGCCGTCAGCCTTCTTGGCTGCCTTGGCACACTGCAGGCTCCTGTTCAGCTGCTGTCAACCAGCACCCCCAGGTCCCTCTCTGCCTGGCTGCTCTCAGCCACTCTGCCCCCAGCCTGTAGCACTGCCTGGGGTTGTTGTGGCCCAATGTGTACCAGGACATAGCACTCTCTGATTATGCTTAATGACCTGATCCAGAGACCTCTCACATCAGGTAGTATCACATCACAGTACCACATCTCTCACCCGTCAGGTAGTGATAGGACTAAGGAGAATGGAATGAAGCTGGAAATAGGGAGATTCAGGCTGGAGGTGAGGAGGAAGTTCTTCCCCATGAGAGTGGTGAAGCCTGGAATGGGTTGTGCAGGGGAGGTGGTTGGGGCCCCGTCCCTGGAGGTGTTTAAGCCAGGCTGGATGAGGCTCTGTGAGGCTGATCTAGTGTGGGGTGTCCCTGCCCATGGCAGGGGGGTTGGAACTGGATGATCCTGGTGGTCCTTCCAACCCTGACTGATTCTATGATTCTATGGATTCTATGATTCTATGATTCTATGATTCTATGATTCTATGATTCTATGATTCTATGATCAGCCTCTCTCTGGCTTTCCTGGCTGTGTACTTGCTACTTCCATGCAGATTGTGGATTCACAGGTCACAGAATGGTTTGGTTCACGGAGTACCTTAAACCTCATCAGTTCCAACCCCACCCTGCCATGGGCAGGGACACACCAGCCCAGCTTGCTCAGGGCCTCACTCCAGCCTGGCCTTGAGCCACCTCTCAGGCAGGATGAGGCCCTGGCGGTAGGATGTCTGCCCATGGCAGAATGGGCCAAGGTACCCAAACTATTGTCCCAATCTGCATGGAAGTAGCTGCAGCCAGAAAGCTGGAAATCATAGAATCATAGAACTAAATAGAATCTAGAATCGATCTAAATCATAGAATCATAGAATCAGTCGGGTTGGAAGGACCTCAGGACTCATCAGTTCAACCCCCCACCGAGCAGGGACACCCCCACACTTCTCAGCTGGCGGGTAAAGAGCCTGAGGCCAAACACCTCAGTGAGACCCTCCTCTGGCATTCCGGGGGGCTTCACTCCCTCTCACTCCTCCTCCGGCATCTTCACCTACCGTGAAGATGTGGTACTGTGATGTGATGAGAGATGCTGGATCAGATGTTAAGCATGAGTGCTATGTCCACGTGTAGGCTAGGGGAGGTGGCAGGCAGGCAGGGGACATAGGGGAGTGCTGAGTTGACATCGTAGGCCTGCAGTAGCTGTCAAATTGTGGCCAGCGTCGTGCCCTGTGCTGAACCCGTCCTGTGTCAGTTCTGGGTCAAATTAGGAAATATTGAACTGCTGGAAAGGGCAGAAGCTGGGGAGGTCTGGAGCACAGCCCTGTGAGCTGTGGGGTGCCCAGCGAGGGCTCAGGGTATCTTACTACTCAACTCCCTGAGAGGCTGACAACCAGGAGGGGTTCGTCTCCTGCCCGAACTCCACCACCCCTGGAGGGGTTTAAGAGTCAGGCAGATGTAGTGCTTAGATGTCACAGAATCAATAAGGCTGGAAGAGACCTCAGAGATCATCAACTCCAACCTGTCACCCAGCACCTCCTGACTATGTTTTCTTCTGGCCAAGAGCTGAAGTTCCTCCAAAGCTTTTCTGGTTTCTGCCACCTTTGTTCCTTTATTTCCTTCCCCTCCATGCCTGACTGTTCCTCCCCTGCAAACTCTTGGAGGGGCCCTTCCTCAGCTGTTTAAGAGCAGCTTTGGCTGCTCCCCCCTTCTGCCTAGAGTTGGCAGAGGGACTACTAGAAACCTCCTGTTCCATGTGGGGCTCCTTCAGCCTCCTGGTGTGATTTGATCTGGTGCTGTTTGAGACACTGACCAAGCTGACGTAGGGATGGCATGGAACTTGCTTTCAGGAACTTGGGAAGAGGCATTCCCTTCTTCTCCGAGGCAGAGTCTTCTCCTCAAACCCCACCTGCAGTGCTGGGGCCAGCTCTGGAGTCCTCAGCACAGACAGGGACCTGTGGGAGCCGGGCCAGAGGAGGCCACGGCAGTGATGGGAGGGCTGGAACCCCTCTGCTGGGAGGCCGGGCGGAGGGAGCCGGGGCTGTTCAGTCTGGAGAGGAGAAGGCTCCGGGGGGCCCTTCTGGTGGCCTTGCAGTGCTTCAAGGGCTGAGCAGAAAGCTGGGGACAGACTTCTGAGCAGGGCCTGATGTGACAGGGACTGGATGTGGCACTTGGAGCCATGCCTTGGTTGTCAGAAGGTGTTGGGTGACAGGTTGGACTTGATGAGCTCTGAGGTCTTTTCTGACCTTGTTCTGGTTTAGCCAAGGACTTGTCAGTGCTAGGCTAATGACTGACATGATGATCTTAAAGGTCTTCTGCAGTCTAGGTAATTCTGTGAGCTTTGGGCAAGGAGCTTGGGTTGGAAAAGACCTCCAAGATCCAGTCCAACCATCAACCCACCACCACCATGGCCATTAAACCATGTCCCAAAGTGCCACATCCACAGGTTTCTTGAACACCTCCGAGGATGGGGACTCCACCACCTCCCTGGATAACCTATTCCAGGTGTCACAGTATCATAGTATCAGTCAGGGTTGGAAGGGACCACCAGAATCATCTAGTTCCAACCCCCTGCCATGGGCAGGGACACCCCATGCTAGATC